>JAQPZY010001658.1:7160000-7377804 GCA_029931535.1 Margaritifera margaritifera | reverse complement strand
CTTTTTCCTCAGGTATTGATCAATATCAAATGGTAATTGATCACAGTGATCCTCTTTTGGCAACTCATTCCTTTGTCCTACTCATTGACAAACGACAATCCCTTGTCGTTGAACAGGAGCAAGATCCCGAGATAATCTTGTTTGGTTTCAGAGGGCTAATAGTGAAACTGAAGCCACACAAGTCGCAGTAGTGTTACTTTGTGTATGAAAAATGGGGTCCTTATGAGGAAATGGAGACTCACCTGAAAAATGGTTTTAACCGCTGTTGACGAGTGGTCCCGAGAGCTATCACAATGTTTGTTCCTGAGTCATATATCGACAAAAAAACCGGACAAAAAACATTAACAAAAAAAAAAAAAAACGAAAAAAACGCAAGGGAAATTCTTAATTTAGCCCATGAAACTCCTTTGGCTGGTCATTTTAGGAGTCCGTAAGACTTATCACAAGGTCTTGACTCATTTTTTATTGGCCGACACATAAAAGTGATGTTTCTAAATACTGCAGATCATGTCACACTTGTCAAATGGTAGGAAAACCCAATCAAAAGATACCTAAGGCTCATTTACAACCTATTCCTGTATTTGATGAACCACTTTTGTAGCATAATGGTAGACTGAGTTGGTCATTTACTCTAAAACCAACGTTAGGCAACCAACTACTTGTTGACCATCATGAGTACATCTACAATATTTCCAGAAAAGCAATTCCGTCTGAGAAAATATAAAAACTAAAACAATCGGTGAAAGCTTTGGTGAAGTTTTTAACAACTTGTTGTCCTTCCCAAATCTGTCCATTCAGATCAAGGGTCAAATTTTATGTCTGGAATTTTCCAAACAAGGTTATGCATGAATTAGTCATCCAACAGTTTAAATCTTCTTCCTATGACCCTGAAATTCAAGGTTGCTTTGGAATGATTTCATCAAAATCTTTTTGAAGAATATGATTCTGATTCATTTGCTTTGATACAGAAAAGGATTGTGGATGAGGGTGTTCATTTGTTGTTGTATGCTGTTAGTGGAATCTGAGTTCAAGAGTCCGATGGGTTTTAGGGGTCCCTTTGAACTAGTTTTTGGTCATACTGTCCGTTGGACCATTGTAAATTATTGAAAGAGAAACTTCTTTCAAAATGAAGATTCAGAGATTAAATCTTCTTGATTATTGTTTCTTATTTCAAATACAAAGTTGTCAAAAAGGCCTGTGAGAGTAGCAAGAACTAATCTTCACACTACTCAGTAAATGAAATTAAAAGGTATGACAGAAATTCACAGGAAACGGAGTTTTAAACCTGGTGACAAAGTTCTGGCCTCTCCTTTCCCATACCTCAGAAATCCTCTTCAGGCTAAATTTTTATGGTCCTTATTATACCGTTGAAAAGAAAGTAAAATGACTTAAATTATATCATTAAACACTCCTGGGAGACGGAACAGTAAACAACTTTGTCATATAAATATGTTAAAGGAATATTTTGACAGAGATAGCCACAGCTAATTATTCAGTTAATTTGAAGTTGTTACCTGTCCCACTCAGTGAAGATATCAACGATGGAATACGATCAGACTATAGTTTGACTCTGGTATAACCAATCTTCGGAATTCAGAATATTGAACTAACCTAGACCAGAAACTTTCACATCTACAACAACAGGAAAGGAAATGAACCTAAAACAGCTATTACATGAATATGAGCACTTGTTTCCTGATGTTCCAACACGAACAAGTAAAATTTATCATTAGCGTTGACATTGTAGATTCTGCGCCTGTGAAACAGCATCCTTATAGGATGAATCCTCTCAAACAGAACTATCTTGAAGAAAAAATTCAGGTATTTACTGAGAATGATTCATAGAACCAAGTAAAAGTAACTGGAGTTCACCATGTATTCTTGTTCCCAAGCCAGATAATACATTCCGTATGTGTACTGACTATAGAAAAGTCAACAGTGTCACCAAAACTGATTCATTTCCAATCCCAAGAATGGACCGATTGCATTGATAAAATTGGAAATGCGGAATATGTCACCAAGTTTGACCTTTTAAGAGGATTCTGGCAAATTCCACTGACGGAAAAGGGGCAAAAGAAATTTCAGCGTTTGTAACTCCAGATGGACTTTAATCAATATAAAGTCATGCCGATTGGAATGAAAAATTCGCCCGCAACGTTTCAACGTCTGATGACCATGATAACATTTGGTCTTGATAATTGTGACGCTTATATCGATGACGTCATTATCTACAACAACACCTGGGAAGATCAGTTGAAACCATTCGAAAATTCTTTGATCGACTCAGTGATCGAAATCTGACAATTAATTTGAGCAAAAGTGAGTTTTGCCATGCTTGTGTCACATTTTTAGACATATTGTGGGACAAGGTCAAGTTAAACCTATAGAAGCTAAGGTCAAAGCTATCTCTGAATTTCAAGTTCCAATTTTGTAAAAAGCCACTGATCCGAGTTCTAGGTATGGCTGGATATTCTTGGAAATTTGTTCCAAATTTTTCCAAAATTGCTGAACCTTTGACAAGTTTATTGAGTAAGAAAGCCAAATTTTATTGGTCTGACAAGGTGTCAGGAATCTTTTGACAAGTTAAAGGCCATACTTAAGAATGCACCAGTTCTTTCTGCACCAAATTTTAGCCAATCATTTAAATTATCTCTTAATGCAAGTGATGTAGGGGTTGGTGGAGTATTGATTCAGGAAGACAAAAGTGGTGTGGATCACCTGTGTGTTAATTTTCTAAAAAACTAAACAAGCGCCAGAAAAATTATTCCACAATTTGAGAAGGACTGTTTGGCTTTGATATTGGCTTTACAGCATTTTGAAGTGAAAGTTACCTCAGCTCTTTCTCCAATTAATTGTGTACAGTGATCACAATCCCCTTACTTTCATCAACAAAATGAAAGATAAAAATCGGATGATTGTTGAGATGAGTTTGATATTGCAAGAATATAACATTGACATCAGACCACATCATGGGAAAAGCACAATGTGATTGCAGATGCACTCTCACGTGCCTAGAAATGTAATATTGCTTGATGTAATTAAGTCCAGTATCATAAAACATGTTCTTATGTAATTTTGGTTATTGTAGTATTAGATGTATATTCAAAAGAAAGCTTTATTATATAAATCTTTCTTTTTTCTTTATGAGGGGAGGTGTTATGTATTGATGTTTATATAATATTATAAAATATTTTAGGAAATTATAAATGTTTCTTCACTTTAATATTTGCTTAAATCTTAATGTTATCAGGAAAAACAGTTTAACTAGTGTCCTTGAATTAGGTTGTTTTGATCAATATGTTTTCTCAATTTGAAGGTCAAGGGTTGATTTTTGTTTACAAGGTAAAAATTCCATTAAGATGACTCATGTTCTAGAACATTCTGTCATGTGACCAAACTTTATATATGCCATGTTTGTTGACATTTATTCAGTTTTGACATTACCATCAGTCTTTGTAAAGAGCTATTACAGTTGTGAAAAAATCATTCCAAATTCTAAGAGAGGAATTATTTTAAATATTCATTGGATTATAACAGTGCTCACAAACTTTTGGATTTTGGATTTTTAATTGATGATTTTGGAATTTATGTGAACTTATTCAGAGATTTTGGAATACTTCATTTTGACATCAGCACATCAAGATTACTAGTACATCAGGACTTTGGAGACCATTAACACATCATAACATTCAAGGACACAGCCGTGAATTCGGAACATTCTATATTTAGGACTTGTGATTAGAACAATCATTCTTATTGGATTATTAGGATTTCAAAACACATTACTGTAAGTGACTTTTTGATTTTTCATTTTAATTATCTAGTAATAAATTGCTTGCTTGATTTTTACTTGATTTGTTGGTTCACTTTCTTTCTGTTACATTTTTCTTAGACCATAGAGACATAAAAATATATATATATATATATATATATATATATATATATATATATATATATATATATATATATATATAAACAGTTCCTGACGTAAATTGCACAATCAAAAGATATGTTAAAATTTATATCTTTGGTATGTTCATTAGAAACCACACCCTCCATCTTCCATTTTCTGTTTGAAATTAACCTGCCTGTTAACAGTGGCACAAAGGACACCGACGACCAATGTTTTATTTTAAAAATCGTGTATTCCACACAAGATTCACTACCGATATTCATATATGACTACGAGCAATTTTAAGAAAAGATGGAGGAAGGAAGGAAGACATTTTTCAATCTACCTTCTGTATACGTTTAGATGGACCTATTTCTTAGTCGGTTAGTTTTAGTGATGACTTTACGTATTATTGCGCTGATTCCGTGTCTTTCGACCTCACTTATTTGAGTATTTGCTCTCATCTCATTATATGTTTCATTAATAGATAGATCGGTCAATTAGGAGCTTCATTACGAGGCAGAAGGTAATGACTACAATCTTTCGGTCCCTATAAAAATGATGGCGGAACTTCGGCAGCATTTTGTTTCTTCAATATTCATATACAGATGCCAGCAATAGTAAGAAAAGACGCAGGGCGGAAGTGAGAAAGGAAGACATTTTTCAGTCACAAATTACTCACTGTGCAAGTTTAGATGGATCTATTGACAAGCCGCTTAGCTTTAGTAACGATTTTATGTACAAAATTCGAAATTTTGTTAAAGGAAAATTATTAGGGCTGTAATTTATTGCTACGTTAATTTTCGTGAGTAGTAGGGGGTGGGTAAATAGGCCCGCGATTTTTGGGGGTGGCACTACAGGTCCAAACGGGAATTTGGGCCTCTACAGGTCCAAAAGGGGAATGGAATAGGGGTGGCACTACAGGCCCAAACGGGAATGGACTATGGGGCCTCTACAGGCCCAAACGGGAAAAGGAACGGGAAAAAAAAATAGAGAGAGAGAGAAGTATGGCAATCATTGGAAAATTAATCTTTTCTTGAAAAATGGGTGGCCGTTGGAGGAGGATTACTTTTTCCTCCAACATTGAGTAAAGAAGCCTAGGAAGGTGGTGGTCTTTTTCTTTGATAGTGGTGGTGGTGGATTGGGTAGCCAGTCGAATGTTCCATTCGTCTGAACTTATCCTGGATTTTCATCCAGTTTAAATTCAGGCGTTGGAATTCCTTTTCTTTCCTGGCCTGCTCCTTCTTTGATCTTTCTAGAGCCCACAAGATCTTAATGTGGGCTACTTCCTTCTCTAAAACTTTCTTTAACAATTCCTTCACCATGTGAAGGTTCACCTCTTCGCGCCTGACGTTACTGGGGGGTGGATACAACCATTCATCGTGTTGTACTAGGTGAAGAAAATACTCCACCCCATCCAGTAAGTCAAGGCTCGTCTTGATGAACCCCACACGACAAGGGGTTGAGGAAGTTTTTGGGTTTCCGTCCACCAAGACATCCTTTACCAGCCTCCTCGCTGAAGTGAGAGCCGCTAGTTGGCTGGTGACGTATGGCTTGGTGGCAGGGTATCTCCACCAACACTCCAACCTTTCCACCAAAGACTCCACACCCACCATCACATCCCAGGCTTCCTGCAATATTTCAATGTTATTCATTCTTCAGTTGAAGTGTGAATGGCGCGACTCGACTGCGGAAGTCACCTCTTTATATGCTAGAAGCGCGGACGTGAAGGAAAACATCCCTTTTTTTTCCAAACATAAATTTTTTTATCAAACATACAAACAAAACACACACCACACCATCCTTTTTCTTTTTTTTCTTTTTTTATCAAACACACTCTATACAAACATTTTTTGAGAAAGGGAATTTTGTTTTTGGAGTGGGGAAAAAACAAACACAATCTATACAAACACACAAACATACAAACACCTATGGCAATTATGAAAATTAATCTTTTCTTGATAAATGGGTGGCCCTGAAAAGGGCCGTTTGTTTTTGTTTGAGTTCACCTAGAGGTGCGGGCACCTCCCTGGCTTTGCCCGACAAGCGGGACAGCTTCCCCTCCATGTGGCTGCACTCATGCAGCGCTTGGAGCTGTTATCCAGGATAAACGGAGGATGGTCCGCTTCAGGATCCCAATTCTCCTTCTCCTCATCCTCCATCATCGGATAAGGCTTGATGGCTACTTTCTTCTTCTTCTCCTCCTTCTCCCTCTTCTCCAGGTCAAGGAGGAGATGCCACGCCACCTCTAGATGAACTCTAATCTGACGTACTATTTCGATCTTGTTCATTTTGACAAGTGAACGGGGTAGCTCAAGTGTGAAGGTATTGTTTTAATATACTAGAAGCGCGGACATGAAGGAAAACATCCCTTCCCCCCCCCAAAAAAAACATTACTCCACTACCCCGCGTCTGACGTCATCCCTATGACGTCATTCTAGGCTTCGCGGATTTTGCACTCTATCACCCTTACCCCAAAAAACACAGACCCAGTGCGCGGACCTAAAAGAAACTACTTTTGATAAAAAAAAACACATACAAACACAACACCCTTTTTTTATTTTTTAATCAAACACACACCACACAATCTTTTTTTTTATTTTTTATTTTATTTTTATCAAACACACACCACACTATCCTTATTTTATTTTTTATATTTTTTATCAAACACACACCACACTCTCTATACAAACATTATTTTTTTTGTGGGGGAAAGGGATTTGTTTTGTGGAGTGGGTAAAAACACAAACACACAAACACATATATATATGGCAAATATATGAAAATTAATCTTTTCTTGATTAATGGGTGGCCCTGAAAAAGACCGTTGGGGTTAAGAAGTTATGTTCAACTTCTAGTAGCAGTAGCGGTAGCAGCTGCAGCAGGGCGGCCACGTTTAGCCACCGGTCTCACGGCTTTAAGACAAGCTCTCTTTCTGGTAAAAGAGAAAGCAAACTCATCGCAGTCTATCTTACAGCTGACTTCTCCGTCGGGTACTTTCATGGACTGCAAGAGTTGTTGTTGTTGTTGTTGTTGTCTTTGCTGTTGCTGCTGCTGCAGTCTTTGTCTCTCCTCCCATTCCGTTCTGTCCCTGATGATTTCTTCCCTCAGGACTTCTTCCACCAGATCATGAGCCATATGTAGGAAGATCATTGTCTTTCTCTCAGGGTTGGTCTGAAGCAAATGATGCTTCACCCTCTGCATGTTCACCATAGCTTCGTTCAGTTTACTAATCTTGCCTGCCATCTTCTTGAAGTGTTGTTGTTGAGATCTTGACGAGTCAACGAGAGTGACTACACTGGCCAACGCACCGCTTTATATGCTCGAAGCGCGGACGCGATGGAAAACATGGGGTTCAGATCGAGAGTGAGAAAATGGATAGAGGTGGTGACTTCAGATCGATAGAAAGAGAGATAGAACATAATAATTTTTTTCAAATTCAATAAAAAACCACACAACACCATTTTTTTCAAAAAATCAACATTTTTAATGAACAAGAAGAAGCTTCTCTAACATAAAAATGCAAACTAACAACCAGCAAGATATTAAACAGAAACGTATTTACAGGGTTGACAACGTTGGGAAGGTAAACTAAATTTCCACTTTTCTACATCTACATCATTCTGATGCACACTACGTTTCTGAGCTAAAGACAAGAGATAACCATAACGTTCACAAAACCATCGTTCTACTTTAGCATCGTTTCGAGCATAGTCTCTATCAAAACAAGTCACTAAATGTTCTAAGGAATATCCGAGACTGCGCTGATGAAGAAAATGTACACAATATTGTCCACACACCATGGAATCCGATCCTTGTAATCGGGCATTATTGAATCGAATAGAGATGGCATTTCTTCTCATAAAGTCGATGATGTCGTCTTCCAAAGGAGGTAATCCATAAGAATCAAAAAATTCCTCACCACCATTGTGATCGTTGGGAAAGTACACAGCTCCCCAATGGGTTCCTGGTTGATGACTGTCGTCGGTATTGATGACATAGGCATGAACGTCTTTAGGTTTGCGATGAGGTAGTTCATCTTTAGCACACACCACAGGATTCCAAGAAGAAGTGTAGGAACTGCGAGTCAACAGGTAATGAAGTTCCCTGGTATCCATTTTTTCTTCACAGGAAATGATAAGTCATCAGTTCACACTTGACTTTAAATTTGAATGGTTTTGTCAAGTAATTCCACGAATTCTCACGGCGGATAGTTTCTGTACTCTGTTCAATGAGAGCTAAGATGCGATGGATCTCCAGAGGAGTGAGTGGAGGTGAAAAAGAATCCTGCAAGTCTTTATACCATTGTCTCAACACCTTTTCTTCCGAGATCTGAGACCAGGCCTCTTCTAAATATTCGTCCAATTTTTCTTCGCCTGTCATCATCAAACATTTGTCGTGTTGTTTCTGACTGGGATGATCGATTTGACATCCATGACAATGTTCTCGGGTCAAGCTGTTAATTCTTTCAGTCAATTCCTTAGCATAACAGGAGACTAAATGTTTTTCTTGTTCAGGCCATCGAGAAATAAATCCAACAAATTTGGCAACAGTATTATTCTCTTCTTCTTCTTCTTTTTTATGTTCTGAATGAATGACCTCGTCATCATCATCCGTGGTAGTTTGTGACTGCTGAACTTCACAAAATCCCTCATCATTATCTATCTCCATAGGTTCTTCTTCTACGTGTTGCATCTTTTTTTTTCTTTCTTCTAATAGTCTAGAATCACTTCTCTCAAACTGTTGATTTCTAGAGTGTTATCAAATTCTGCATACAAGACGACGTTCACCGTGTCAGGTAGAGGATCTTTAAACTGAAGTTCCACACGAAGTGGGCCTGATTTTATAGGGTGGAAATGTCCTTCGTCGCTGCCTTGGTCAGGAGTGAAAATCAAATCCCCACAAGGCATACCCTCCTGCATAATCGTCGTACGAAATGCCGTGGCTGGTGTTGGTACCTAACTGTCATGTGGCTTCAAACAGGCTCAGGTAAGATCGCAAGTAATTTTTCTCGGTAAACTTAGGTTCAAAAGGCCTGGTACACAAGGTCTTGCCATCTCGACTGACTTCTATCTTGGAGACGTTGTAGTGTTTAAACTCGAACGGATTCTGATTGTGGACTCCGTTGAGGGCTGCATTACTGACGATGCCAATCAGCAAACGTTTGGGGAGCTGTCCTTGGAAGACGTGATCTTCGACTTTGGATCGGAGTCCAGCGGCAATGGTAAAGGTTTTCACTTCCACTCGTCGCACAGGATACTTGGCAGTGGTCCTGTTCAACGTTTGACTGATGTCGTTGGCTACTTTTGGTAAGACTTCCACACGTCGCACGTAAAGTTTGGCTTCTTGGATGATGGTTTTCCACTCGTTGTTTTCGGCCATCAAATGGAAAGCGGCACTACTGCTATTCAGTCTCAGGCGTACATCTACTCCGTTCAACAAATACTTGTCTTGCAAACACATGTCCAAATGCAAACGATCCATCAGTTCTAAACTGCGTCTGATTTTCTTTCGACGGTCGTTAAATCCCACATTGTGTAGGACTGCTGGAATTATATCTTTAGTACCATTATTGCCATCCAGAGTAGACTTCGCCGCTACTGGCAAGTCTGTATGGTTGAACTTTTCCGAGGTGTCAGGTTTCCAGACCACCGAAGCATCCAGATGAGTGTTCTTGGCTTCTTTTCCGTACGTCAAGAGATTTTCCAGGTAAGCGCGGTAAGGGTAAGTATCCAAACTGCTGCTGACCAGTTTGTTATTCAAGTACAGATCTATTCCGCTGAACAAGGAATGCATGAAATTATTGACGGGTGCCACTCGGTCACCGTCCCCAGGAAGGGTGTTGTCCGCCGTTTTCTTCACTTGAAGTTTCAGGTACAAGTAACTGTTATTCAGATCGATGTAATCTTCGGTTTGTCCTTTGATTTCAAATTCGATAGTGGCTGAATCCGTCAAAGACGATACAGGATGAAATTCCACCCATTGGGATTCTTGCATCGTCATCATGGTGGGAGGCATGGTAAACATATCCAGTTCTGACTTGGTACATTCGCAAGAATCTCGGTGCATCATTTTCAAAGGTTTTAGTAATCAAACACGTTTAATTCTCTGACTGTTCTTCTTCTTTTCTTATTCTTTTTTGGAACACCACCGTGTGTTTTATGAACTCTGAAGGGATTTCGACGTCGTTTCTTTCTACCTTGTCCTTGCTGTGAAGTGGAGGAAGCAGTAATGCCAGGGCCAGAAGCGTGAAGCGCATTTATAGGACTCTCTCGGCGAACTAAAAGATCTTTGCCAGTGTTCATCAACACATTTTTGCCTGCTCTCATAAAGGCTTCTTTGGGATTTTGTTTGTCGATGAGGACATTTTGCAAAAATTCTTTTCCTTGTGTCAAAGCGGCATCTTTTAAGGCATGGAATCCTCGAGTCACCATGGGTTTCAAAATAGGGGCTACCGTCCGAAAAGCCGATCTTAACATATCTCCTAAACCATGTCCTCGTTGTCGAGCCACTCCTCGGTACACTGGATACATTTGTTTTACAATGCGTTAGAGAACCTTTTTCGAAAATGTAGTTTCACCGTGACTTTTCCTTTGTCAATGAATGGCACACTTTGTCCCAAATCTCCTTTTATACTAATGTTGACACTGTCAAAATACGATTTACTGACTGGATGATAATGAGGGTGTACAAATTCGCGGTGAACATGAAACGTGTTTCAACCTTCTTCGTACGAACCAGCAGCAGAATCGACTTTGAAAGGAAGGACTCTCAGTAAGGGCGCAGCTGTGTGTCCCACCACGTTGTATTCCACCACATCGGAGTACACAAACATTAAAATTAAACCTTCGTTCAATTCGATAGGGGTTTTAAAAGCATCTCCGAATTCTATGTTACTTTTGAATTTTCGAAGAGGATACAATTTATTTCCACCCAAAATAGCATACAATCCAGGAGAAAAAGTGATGGTTAAGGATGTTTTCTCCTCCACGGGTAAGCCTTTGTCTTTCTCGCCAATGAGTTACCCCCTCTCTTTGAAAAATTGCAAGATGAAACGGCGTGACGGAGCATGGTAAGCGATTCGTACCCATTTATCGGCTTTCTTTAAGGCTGGGCCAAATTGGAGTCCAAACTTGGTTGCAATCGTCTCCACCAAATGTTCAGCACTAAAATAATACCCCACAGGAATTCTCATGGTATACTGCGACAAGACAGGAGATTTAGGATCTACTACCCTTTTTTTTTGACTCGTAAAATAGAGGATCATTTTTTTCCAACTCATCTTGCATTTTGGGGTTCAAGATTTCCACGACGAAAGTGTTTTAACCTTCGTCGATGTTTTGAATTTGCGTATGATGAATGATTTCTACCAAAGCCACTTCCCAATGAGCTTCGTGATCCAATTGGATGGCCTGAGGTAATTTGGCCGTGAAGCAACATAAGACGTTGTTGGGAAACACATCCATGGAACTGTCACTAGGTAAAGTTAAATAAAATTAGTCATTCATAGTAGGTCTAAAGTGGTTTTGGTCTCCGAGGAGTCACCACTCGAGTTCAAAGGATATTCAAAGGGTTCCAAAAGAAAAGTGGTATTATGGTGACTGGAAGAAGAAGGTGGACTGGCGTTGGTCGTACTACCGTGGTTGCTGTGGCTGCTGTTGTCCGTCGTCGTCGTAAATTTCAAAGAGGGACTGGGTACAAGATAACCGATGCAACTGCTGAGTAAAATGGTCCACAATTGTTTGTCCCCTTGTTGCAAACTCAAATTGGCAATGGCTGCTCCGATGACACAATACACCACACAAATTTGGCTGAAAAAGACGATTTGATTTTTAGGCACACGTTCTCCGCACCACACCCAGAGCGGTTGTTTTTGTAATTCTTGAAGAGAAGAACTCTGCGAAGGAGTCGAGGTCGTGGTTGTGTTGAATGGCATGTTAGGTTACTTCTTTTTCTTTTTATAGTCGACGACTTGAGAAGCAGCAATCCAAGAATCAAAACTAGGTGGATATCCTTTCCAACGTACTTTGACTTCTTCTACTCGACGTTTGCCTACTTTGCGTGTTCTTTGTTAGAGAATGCTTTCGATGTCGTACAAGGCGTCTTCTTTTTTGGTCACTCGTTGTAACTCAGGCAAGTAAAATGTTCCTTTGAGCACTTCACCGTGCATGTATTCCAATTTATAGACGGGAGGATGGCGTCCACGCACGGGTGTAGTGACACGAAACAATTCGGTGGTCCAGTTGGGTAAATAACCTTTGTCAAAAGTGCGTTTGGTTTTTCCGATGCGAACCCAATCTCCCGTCTTCAATGCCAGCAAGGTTTTCTTCTGAGGTGGTCTCCTCTGGGGTGTACCAAACAATCGATCAAACACGGTCACTTCGTTTTCAGGGCTGACCTCTTCGGGGGCACATCCGATGCTTTCATGGTACGATTGATTGTACGCTTTGACCAAACGGGGTAACACGTCGATGTACTTGAGAGTATGTTGATGTGTAAAATATTTCCACATGCGTTCTTTCAAAGTTCTTTGAAAACGTTCCACGATACTGGCTTTGGTTTCAGGATTTTCGGTGGTAAAAAAATGAATCTGTCTTTGTTTCAATTCTTTTTGAAAAGCTTGGTTTAGAAATTCGGTGCCTTTGTCAGTTTGCCATCGTAAAGGGTGACGACCACTTTGTTTCAAGACCAATTATAAGGCACGTACCAATTCGGTACTGCTTTTAGATGTCAATGGCATGACCCAAGCAAATTTGGAAAACACGTCAATGAAACAAAACAAATATTTGTGACCACGATTGTAGGTTGCCAAATGAGAGACGTCGGCTAAATCGGCTTGCCATTGATGATCGATGCCTTCCACTTGGGTTGGACTTCTAGAAAATTTGCGTCGAATGGGTTTGTGTAACGTGTACGTCGATTGTTCTTGTAACCATCGTCGTACTTCTGGCAAACGTACACTTTTCAATTTACTTTTGGCAGCTCGATACAATTTTTGAACTCCTCCGTAACCAGCAGCATGGCCAGGATTGTAATAAATGGTGGCTAAAAGTTTCTCCATGATTCCTCAATAAGTCAACCAAGTACCAATGCTCTTTTCGTCGTGTGGTATCTTTTTGGATTGCAATGCTTTACGTGTCCGACGAGCCACTGGTGTAAAGGAGGATGTTTGAACAGGGGTCATCGGTTCTGTTTTGACTTCTGTCTTCACTTCTTCCTTTTTCACTTTTGATGGAAAATGGGTAGACATCATCTTTTTTATCCAACCCGGTGTGGCTAACTTTCGTATTTTTGTAAGAGATGTAGTTTGTAACTCTTCTTCTTCTTCTTTTACGGTCATCCCTGTGGCGGTGTCTGTTTTAGTGGTGGTGGTGGTAACTTTAGGTTCACTTTTCATCAGGGTTTTGAAATCTCTCAGAGTGGGTGGAGCTGTTTCGTCTACAGCTTTTTGGCGAAAGAGTTGCAGACGTTGTAAAAGTTGACCGTACCGTTGCGATTTTTCTGTTTCTGACAAATCGCTTCGTTCCATCAGGGCTTGTAATTCTTGTTGTAAATGTGACATCTCGTTGAGATTAGGATTGGGTGGTAAATGAGGTATCCGTTGTTCGTTCCAACGATGAAATTCCATCCATCGTTTGTAACGAACTAAAGTCAGTTTTCGTCCTTCCATTTCATCCAAAGGTACAAAAATGTGTGGTCTTTCCAGAGAAGGGTGTCCTTTTTATCTTCTTTTTGTTATCGCATGACACCTCCTAAAAGTGGTCCAGCAATCGTTCCTAACAAAGGACCCGCTATTTTTAACAACGGTCCTAACAGCATAGGTAGAAATCCTCCTCGTTGCACCAACATTTTTTTCTTTTGCTGGAGAGGTATTTTCTTTTTGACCATTTGACGAAGAACGTTCCGATGTTTACCTAATTTTTGTTTCTGTATCTTGGACAAAGGTACCATTCCGTTCAAAACGTTCAAACAACATTCACACACGGTATCGATGATTTCTTTGGGGGCTGTTTGAATGAGTTGTTTTCGCATGGGAGGATTGGATTTGGTCAGGACAGACAAGACGTCAAAATGTTTCGCCAGACGAGGTGGAATTCCTTCTTTGCTTTTCTTCTTTTTTTTGGTTATGGTGGTGGTGTGCACGTTTGGGGGTCATCTTAGAGGTGAGGAGTAAGTCTGAAGTCTTTGGCAGGTCACCCTTCTATTTTATACTGGAACACGTCTCCACTGATTGTCTGCACGACGTACCATCTTCATGACAGGCCTCACTCGACGTTGAGGTGTTTTCAATGGACTAAATCGTCTCAATTCTTCTTTGGATAAATCCACTAAACTTTGTAACACGCCGGTTCTTTCTTGGACTTTGGTTTTAGGGGACGGTACTTTGTTTGCGGCCGCTGCCATGGCCAAATCAGCCGAAGTGGAGGGTCCCGAAGTGGTGACTTTCGAAATAGGTTTCCATTTTTGCATCAAATTAGGAAACACTTGTCTTAAGTCTGGTTTTTCAGGCATCATCCTGAAGGGTGGTGAAGAAGACGAAGAAGTGGACACAAAAGGAGAAGGAGACCTCGTCACTGGGGTCTGTTGTGCTGGTGTCTTGCGGGTGTACGTTTGCGTCCTGGCAGCAGTACCTCTCTTGCGGCTCCTTGCAGTGGTGGGTGTTTTCTTCTTTTTGGCAGAACTTTTCTTTTTCTTGGAGGCTTTCTTCGTTTTAGGGCTTTTCTTTTTTTTTTGTGGCTTTCTTCTTCTTAGGGTTTTTCTTTTTTTTTTTTGGTGTTTTGGGTTTTTATCTTGGGCATTAGGATCCCATTTCAAAAGGGAACGAATCATGACCCCTCCTAAAGAACCGCTCCCTCCAGGGGTTAAAATGATTTGTTTTTTAGTCCGTGGATCGATTCTAGGATCGGCTAGTTGTGACAACGCCCCTTTATGTTTTTGAAAAAAACGTTGAGTTTGGTGAGGGATGTGAATGATGCCTTGCAGCAATTGACGTGCCGTCAAAGTAAACCATCGTAACACTTCTTTAAGACTAGCTTCTAACAAATGAGCACGGACTTGTGCATTTTTTTCGCGACTGATGCCATACAAGGCACGAATCAATTTAGCCGGAGGATGAGATTGAAAGGAAGTCATCTCGAAGACTGTGAGACAGAAATGACGTAGTGGATGTTTTTATAGTTTTTTTTCTTCAGAGTGTGGCTGAAGGGGACGTGTAAATGACAGGACCTCCTTCTTGACACCAATGGTGAAACAATTGGGTACGAAATCTCAAATAGTCGGGAGTGGTAGGTTTTAAGTCGATGAGTAAATACGCATGAGGTGTTTGAATGGCATCGTCGTACGCATAATTCAACCAAGGCATACCTAACTGTTTGGCTAACACTTGCACTTGAGATTTGTCTCTGGGGCTTTTAAACAAGACCACGTAATGAGCATTGAGACTGATGGGCTTTACTTTGTTGAAATAAATTTTGAGTAATGTAAATGATGCTGGCATTTCGATGGTGTCCTTTTCGTGTAAACCAAAGTTTAATTTCTTCTTCGTCTTCTCCTAACATGTCGTCGAAGATGACCAGATGTGTTTGACTCATGTCAGACACGATCCCATCGTCTTCGCGAGGGATGCCTTCTACAAACGAAATGGCTTCTCCTTGACTTTCTTTCAATAACGTGTAAGACGGTTGCCACTCTTTGTAACACCACACGATACGTTGAGGTGGACGATCGAACAGATGAGATTTGTGTTCGATCAAACGTTTGACAAATTCGGTTTTGCCTGAACCACTCGGTCCAGCAATCAACATGTTAAAGTGATGGCGCAGATACAAAGCGTCCCAACTTGGACGATCTAACTTTTCGTCAATCACTTTGATCACAGAGGAAGTAGAAGAGGCAGACGAGGCAGAAGAAGAAGATGTAGCCATGACTGAGGTAGGAAGATTTTTGAGAAGAAGACAAAAGACCCAAGATATTTTATACGTTTCATACACGTTTACTTTTTTTGTGAAACAAAACAACCAACACAACAAACAAAAACATTTTTTTTACAAGTCATGAAGGAGAAATTAAAGTTCTGTACAAACAAGTCAATGTACAACATTCTGGTGTCCTAGGAATGGAAGGCCCAGGCACTGGTGGTGGCAATCTTCTGTTCGTCTTTGTTTTGGAAGAATGAAATGTCTCTGACGGTAAGGAGGGGGTGTGTTCCTCAGGGGATTGTATTTGGACGACAACGACGGTGTGGTGTTTCTCTGCTGTGTCAGGTTCTTCTTCCAATATTGTTTCTAAGGTTATTTTTTTTTTTACTTAGGTTCCCATTTCACTTTTGGAAACTTAGTGGTGACGTGCCAGATCTTTGGCAAATTGAGCCACTTCTTGTAGCCAAACAATGAAACCCATTTTTCTCCAGTCACGTACATCTTTCCAAGTGTAAAGTTGTTGGTGTAACTCACTAGCAATACACACTTCTTGAAAGGTATGAAGGGTAGATAAAGTTTGACTAATGTCTTCTTCACACGTAGGTACCCCACTTGTTTTCATCACCACTTTCAACACTTTGAGTACAATTTGTCTTTCGTGTACCGATAAAGCATGAATGGTCATGTTGTTTTGCTTTTTGATGGTTCATCAAAATAGTCCAAAACAACCACGGGTCCTCCAAAATAATCCAAGACAAACACTGTTCCTCAAAAATACTCCACAACGAATGTCCTGGAAAACGAAATTCAAGAAAGACAGTCACTCAGACACACACCACATAGCGTCCAAAATTTAATGGAAACAGTTCTTGTATCAAGTCTTTATAACCCTCTAAGGTCTGAACACGATCGTTGACTTCCTTCCACGGAATACGTTTCACAAGTGAAGACCACAGTCCTGACATGGTGAGACTTTATAGGGTGAGATTCCAAAGGTGGGTATCTTTGGTGGTGGGTTTTTATATCCAGGTTCCCAAGGTTGGTATCTTTTGTGATAGTCTTCTCCAAGGTGCCAGCGATATAATCTTCCCAGAATCAGTCTTCTCATACTTTGGAAGTAGCAATGGTGTAAAAATCGAGAAATGACTTTGAGTTTGCCTTTCACTTGTAACTTGACAAACTCTTTGTAAATCCGTTCTCGCAGCTCCAAAGGCAAACCAAGAATGTGTTCTGGTAAAGTTTCCGACTTGGAAAGAAGTAACTCTCTTTTGTTTTCTTCACGATAGCTGTGATAGTTTCTCTCCAGAATTAGACTTCTGATACGGTGGAAGTCGCGGTAGTGTGCAAATCGAGGAATGAATTTGAGTTTGCGTTTCACTTGGATCTGGACAAACTCTCCGTAAATACGTTCTCGCAACTTCAAAGGCAAGTCACGAATGCGCTCTTCTAAACTAGTCTTCTTGGTGACAAAATACACACACTTTAGCCAAATGAAATCGGTAGGTAAAGGATATCTAAGATAATCAGTGAGAAGAACCGTACTACACGTCAGTCGACGTAAAGACGTTTCGTCTTGAGGTGACACTTCTAGTAAAAGTTTTTCGTATTCTTGTCTGTTGGTCACATTTTTTCCTTCACTTCGTTCCATCGAATTCTATGGATCACTGACACATTGTAGGTGGTGCCCTCCAAACTCTTAAAGTGGTCTTCTAGTCCTTCATGAATGTCTGACCATTTGAATATCTTGACACTAATCAGTATTTTTTATAACATTCAGATACCAATGGTTAAAACATGTATGTCGTAAAGGATGTAACTGTTCTTTACGTTTCACTTGTATCTGAATCAATTCTCTGTAAATGTGTTCTTGCAGCTCCAAAGGTAAACCACGAATGTACCATTGTAAAGTATCATCCGACATGTTGTTACTTCTTCTTGGCATCTGGCTCATCGTACCCGTACTCTTCTAAGGCCATTAAAGGCAAGAACTGACAGTGCGGAGACCATCTGGCATGTTCAATGTAAATTGAGTCGGTTGCCTCGCATTGGTGAAGTCTCACACCGCAACTGAAACACTGAACTTTATCTCCTTCTCCCAAGTAGATAAATCCAGATCTGGCTAAAGCTTTGTCAGTAGTTGCTTGTAGTAGATATTTAGGCCACTTGTCTTGGAACGTCTGGAGTCGCTTTTCAAACTTGGAATAACCAGGCAAAGCCACAGGTATCGTCAATTCTTTACTCCTGTAGGTATGACAATTATGTGTACGATTAATAAAGAGTAAAGGTCGTCCTGCATCGTTAGAGGGACGGTGAGGTACACGCACAGCATCGCTGATGTCAAAGCGTACGGAATCCGTCTCATAGTGTCAATCGCTGATGCCAAAGCGTACGGAATCCGTCTCCTCGCATGACACTGCATCGCACTCTAAGTCGTGAAGGCACTTGGAGTTCACACCACTAGATTTCTCCCTCGGTGGGTGGGTGGCATGAGTATTCTTATTCATCTTTGGTGGGAGGATGACAAAATTACTCATCTTTTTTTCTTCTTGCTCGGTCAACGTTGAAAGTCAGAATGAATGGTTAGACTTGGAAGGGGTTCCTTTTTTATACCTGTCGACTGTACCATCCGCAAAGTACTGTAATGTAATCGGTGGAAACGCCAAAGAAAGGTAAGCACAGTTTTGACCCCATCTGACATGTTCCAGGATAGCTGAATTTTTAGGGTCCATGCGAATGGTTACACCACAACTGAAACATTTCACTTTGCTTCCCTGTCCAAAGTAGACAAATCCTGCTCTGGCTAAAGAGTTGAAGTAGGTAATCCATTCCATTTAGGCCATTTTTTAAACGTGTTCAAGCGACTGGCACAATCACAATAGTCAGGCAAGACCACGGGAAATTTGTATTCTTTCAACTTGAGGTCTGTAGTGGGTTCATCACACGGTGTTGTTGAAGTCATCGTCAATCTTGGTATTGTCTTTCTGTTCAAGGGGTTCCTTTTTTATACTGCAAATCGACGTGTCCATAAGGCAAAGTGGTGTGGTCTGGAAGTCTCACTCGTTTCTGGTAGACGATTCGGTACACTTTTTGTAAAGGGCGAGTGACAATTTGGTGATTAGGTAACCGTACGATCTTGTGAGGTTCTAACGTTTGCACTCGAAAGTCTTCCACTTGTCCAGACAGCAAAGCATTTTTCAAAACCTCAAAATTGACCACTTGACTGGTTCGATAGTTTAGAGTCAATCCTTTAACTTTGCATTCGGTGTGAAGTTGGCCTTCTTGGTCTCGGTATCGGTAGCCGTAATTTTTAGGGCCACCGCTGGCAAAACTCAGGATGGTGTCTTGAGGGTGCTCGTCCGTCCAGGCTCCTAAACGATCTCCTTGGATGGTAGGGTGTGGGCAACCGGGGCGATGTATGTACATACAACTGTCGGTGTCAAAGTACAGGACACGATCCCCAAGACTTCTAAAGCTTCGTCGTACAACTTCAAACGAGCATGAGCGGTCACGTAGGCGGCAATGACTACGTTGCTAAACTTGTCAGGTTTTACAAACTTGGGTTCTTCTTCGAAATTGACTAAGGTCAAATCATCACGGACGATTTCGACGTGTTTGACTAGTACACTTTTGTTGTCCACCAGTTGAAAGTACTTATAAGGATCGGTCAAGTATTCCGTCTTGGTTAAGATGGGTCGTTTGTGCCATTTTTCCCCACAAGCAATTGAGCATGACTTTGGCAAACGATCTTTTTCCTTCGTTTTTTTCTACGTCTTCCAAAGTGATCTCTTCGATGTCACGGTACTCTTCTTTGAATCGAACTTGGTCTTCGGGAGTCTGACACCACGAGGGATAGCCGCTGGCTTCTTGTTTCAGTTTTAAAAATTGGTTGACGTACCCCGAGAAAATGCCTGGATGATTAGTGGCGTCGTCCTTTTGGTATTGTGCGGTGGTTGGAAAGTGCCAGATTTCGTACACTTTAAACAAACGGTATCCACGATCCAGAGCTCGAAACAATTCGGCACTGACCCACGTTCCTGTCAAAGAGCGTTCATCCTCCGTGTGGTGACAGGGGTGATCTTGGTTGCATGTTTCGGTACACGTACGGCATAAAGGAAACATCAGTTTTCCTTTGCAATGGCGAGGCAAGATGGGATGGTACAAGTTTGTCGGGGGTAAGACTTTACATTTGATCAATCCTTCGTATTGACGAATGTGTTCCATGTCGATGTGTTCTGTCAAGATTTCAGGGTGTCCGGTTGGAAAACGAGCATATTTACACACCCAAGGATACAAAGAACACACGTCGATGTATTTGATTTCTTCTCCTTTGGATTCGTTTACGTCGTACAGCAAGCTAGTGGCATTGTTCGTCCTCCAAATAAACTGTGGCGTGGATCCAAAGGTTCGATGTCGGCCACGTCGTAACTTTCGGTGATGCTCTTAAATTCAGGATCGGTTTTCAATCGTCGATCGTACTCGTGCTCCCACATTTCAACCACTTGGTATCCTTGACTTTCTAAGTGAAGTCGTCGTTGGTAAGTCTGTTCGTACAACTGTTCCATGGTAGAGTCTGAATAAGGACTTTTCAGGTCTCGGTCAGGAAAACATGTAGGGCATCCGTGAAACAAGCAACCCTGAAATTCGTACACCGTGTGCAGGTTTTCTAAATCCCAACCATCCACGGAATAAGATCCAATCTTCTTTTCTCCTCCTCCGTTTCTGGCATGTTGTATCCATTTATCTTCTTTTGGCACAAGTAATGGAGCCAACGCAAAGCTTTGGCCGAATATTGACGACTGGCAAAGAGAGACGTGTTGGAGTCGATGATGGCAAGTTCGTTCTCGGGCATGAAATTTTGGGTGTACACTAAGGAACAGGCTTTGGGTAGGGTGCACGCATCTTTCAAAGGATCAACATCTCCCTTATCTAGAAAAAACTGTTGAAACTTTCCACAGCAACGCCGTAAAATGTCCACATCGGATCGACAGTACTTCAGCATTTCCTCTTGAAAGTCAAATGGATCGGACTGGTGAGCGCGGTACCAAGCGTGAAAGGCTTCTCGCTGTTCGGAGCGCATTCCGTCGGGGTCGTAATAATGGAGGTCAGGCAAATGAGGTAGGACGGCATGTTGATTAGCTTCCGTGTTGAAGAAGTGAGGAAAATAGCCTTTAGCCATTTCTGTCATGCCAAATGATTTTGGCATTCGACTCAAAGGCATGGCCAAATAACTCATGGAATCTTTAAATTTGACTCGACCCACTTTCATGTAGATGAGCTTGTTTCCGTTCATGGTGACTTCAGGGCGTTCGGTACCTTGTTGCGAATAATATCTTAACAAAAACTGTCCATCGTATCCCGAGAAATTGTGAGCTATGACGGTCGCATAGCGATGACAGTCTCCGTAACGTCGAATGTCCTCTTCGCTCCAAGTGTCGTCGGTAGGGTCTAAAATCCATTCAGCAAACTCGGACAAAGTGTTGGCCCCGCGAAAGATTTTTTCACGTCCTCCAGGAATCCGACTACAATGAGGACAGTGAAAGTGGATAGCCTCTTGAATGCACTTCTCACAAGCCCGATGAGCCACGCAGAAATTGGGAATGTGAATGCTTGTTTCTTGCATGCATTCAAAATCAGAAAAGATGAAATCCACTTGGTTCTTGTTCTTCTTTAATTCTTTCTTCTCTGTCTTGTCGTACTTTTGAATAAAACATTGATGATCAAAGTTCACCATCTAGTGACAAATGTTACATCTTTTTTTTTCCCAGCACAAACGTGTCTCTTGGGGTCGTTGGTGCGAATCAGTTTTCCTCACGTGGAGCACAATCTCAGTAAGTCGCAAGCACATTTTTGTTGGTACCCTTGTGTCTTGCGATGCTGTTGGTAACAAGAGGGACTGACAAAAGTGCGTCGACACGTCTCACAATGGACGTGGTGTTGTTCAGGAAGGCATGGTTTGTCGGCTAAACAGCCCCGACATCTCTGACCGCAATGAAAGTGTCGCTCCCGATTGTTAAATCCTTGGTCGCATTTCTCGCAGTAGTAAGAGTATCCCAAAAATCCGGTGATACTGGTGATGGCATCGAAATATTCTTGGTGGTAATACACATGAATGTATTTTCCTTCGGGGAAATTTGGGCCTCGAAACACCATATCTCCGCGCACTTCTTGAGGGTGAACTTTCAAAGTGTAGTGAGGAGCCAAGACGTCTTGAAGTTGTTGCATTTGAGAAACACCACACACGGTCTCTTTAGGGATGCCTGTTTGTCGTAACAGGAGTTCTGCTTCGTTTCGTTGTTGGGGTCTGTACGATCGTCGAATGTTCTTCCAGGCTCTTTTCCATTCTTTGCTCTCGTTCTTGTTGGCATACGTTTGCCCCACCACAATAGCCCGGGCCAAGCACATCTTGTCTTGGGTATTGTCAATTTGGACGACACTGTGTTTGGTACTGCGAAGATCGTCCACCAGTAACGCTTTCCTACTTCGTCCACTTCCTCGAGGAGCAGCAACGTGAGTCATGTAAAGTGTAGCCTTTCCATCGGTGATGGTAAACTTGT
The DNA here is from genome assembly GCA_029931535.1 of Margaritifera margaritifera. Classification (NCBI taxonomy): domain Eukaryota; kingdom Metazoa; phylum Mollusca; class Bivalvia; order Unionida; family Margaritiferidae; genus Margaritifera; species Margaritifera margaritifera. The sequence continues at coordinate 7,355,440 of JAQPZY010001658.1, read as the reverse complement.
CGTTAGATTGTTGAACGTGTTCTATTTTGGACATGACTTTATCTGGTGTTAATTCTGCCGGGGTGCTGAACTCGATCCAAACAGGGGACTTCAAATTGTCGTGATGAATGGCCAGTCTCAATCGATCGTCTTCTTTGGCTCCACATTGTCGTTTCAAGTTCTGTAACACAGATCCCCACAAATCGATAATGAACCCCGCCGCTTTCTCGGGAGGTACTTCGGACTTGAAGTTTTTGAAGTGAACCGTGTGAGTGTAGGCTGTGGTTTTAAATTTTCGAGAGGTTATTTTTTGCGTCTCTCGAATCCGATAGTAATTTTCAGGAGCCACGGTAGTAGATCTTTTTTGGTCAGGGGTTCTGGTGGTGGTAGTGGATTCTTTGGGTTGGGTTTTTTGGGTTTCAGGCTCACTAATCTCTTCTTCGAAATCGCTAGCATGGACTTGAGCTAGCATTTCAGCCAGCGGTGTTTCTGGCGGCACGGACAGTCTTCGTCGCCGTGGCCTCTTTGTTTCTTCTTCTTCTTCTGGTTTCTCATGGATTGGGCGTGATCTTTTCATCTTGAAATCTGATTTAGATCTAATGGAGATTCACACAGGAACCTATATATAGAGAGACCTTCTTACCTTCAGAATCAGTCTTTGTGATTGAACTTTCAAGCAGTAAAGATGGAAGAGTCAAGAAGAGGTCGATACCCCAAGAAAGGACATTGGTCTTCCTATTATTGGGATTATCTAAGTCGAGGAACAGCAAAGAGAGATAAAAGTCAAGATACTTGTTATATCTGCCAAGAGAAAGGACATTGGGCTCCAGAATGTCCACAACGTCAAAACCAAAACAGAGATAAAAGTCAAGATACTTGTTATATCTGCCAAGAGAAATGACATTGGGCTCCAGAATGTCCACAACGTCAAAACCAAAACAGAGATAAAGGGAAATATACTTGTTATTATTGTAAAGGAAAAGGACATTGGTCTTTGGAGTGCCTTCAGAAAGAACAAGAAAAAGAAAATCTACCAGAGAGGGAGGAAGCCGAAGGATCTTCAAACCTAGAAGAAGAAGAAGAACATATCGTCAAGAAAAGTAAGAAGAAAGTTAGATGGCTGGAAGACAATGAGAATGAAGAAGAAGAACCCTTGATTCCTGTGAAGAAATTCAAGAAGAACAAGAACAAGAGAGACAGACAATGAACAATTAACTTTTTTGGAGTGTGGTGTTATATGTTCATGGTGAATTATTTTGTAAAAAAAAAATTAGAATACACCAGAATTGAAAAAAAGTAAGTGTTTTTGTGTTATTTTGTTTTAGAGTATGGATGCACGCACGCACGCACTCACTCTTACACACAAAACCAAGGAATGGGGATTTTTAAAGTTTTACTTGATTTTCTGGCAATTTGATTTCTTTTCTAGAGATCTGGCTGGCCCTGAAAAGGACCGTTGGGGTGTTTGTTTGTTTGTTTTGTTAAAACAAACTTATGGAGTTGACATGATCAACTTCAATTGTCGTAATCCTTTTCCACGACCCAGTCCAATTCCTCCTGCTGCTGCTGCTTTGGTGGCAGTAGTTGTAGTAGTGAATGGTGATGGTAGTGGTGGTGGTGGTAGCATCTCACTAGTAGTGATGGGTTTGGAATGTTTGGCCCGTGATGGTCTTTTTCGCTTAGGCTGAGTTAAAGAATACTCATACAGGCTTGTCAAACGTTTTAACTCAGATAAAATGTCTTCTAGTAGACTCACCGTTTTATCTTCCTGACTCTCTTCTTGCGGTGCTTCACTCTTCTCTTCTTCTATCTTTCTTAGGTATTCTTCTTGTTTTCTTCTCCTCTCCTCTTCTTGTTGAAGAAACACTTCTACCGCTTCTCTCTGTCGCTGTAAAAATATTTCCAGTTGTTCTTGTTGCCTCTTTTTGAAATCGTCCATGACAGGCAGCAAAGAGGCTGATATAGCAGCAACAGTCGTAGTCGTTTCAGACTCAAATTCTTCAGACAGAAAATCTAAATTAAACTCTTCCGGCTGGAAGTTTAACACAGCAGTATTAGTCGTTGCAGGCTCACCCCAAAACATACTGGTCTTGGTAGTCTCCATTTAGGCTGTCCAAAAAGTAAAAACCCTACGAACGCTGTGATGCCTTTATACCCAAAATGACGTCACACCCCTACTCTCTTCCCATTGGAAGAAAAACCGACCCGCTTGTAACGCGCACTTGGATTGGTAGTTCATTTCGATTCATTTCAATCCGATCGTAAGGTATATATACGACCCCTTGTCTCGTAAAGCTTCACCGGTTTTTTTTCTCCAAGACCACTTCTAAAGAAACAAAACAAAATGTGGACAAGTGTGGAATCATCCAGTATCATCTCGGGAATGCTGTTTAACCCAGCATTCCCTATGTATGTGAAGGCCTCATGGGCCATCACCAAGATTACAGAGACCGCTATATGGAAACGTCGCATCTATATTGAACGACAAGGCTGCCTGAAGAGGGTCTTGATGTACGGACCGGAAGTCCGTAGAAGTTTAAGGAAAAGAAGACACTCCAGATGTCAATGTTAAACAAAAAAAAAAAAAAAAAAAAAAAACAACGGCCCTTTTTAGGGCCACCCATTTTTCAAGAAAAGATTAATTTTCCATGATTGCCATACTTATCTCTCTCTCTATTTTTTTTTTTTTTTTTTTTTCCCGTTCCTTTTCCCGTTTGGGTCTGTGGAGGCCCCATAGTCCATTCCCGTTTGGGCCTGTAGTGCCACCCCTATTCCATTCCCTTTTTGGGCCTGTAGAGGCCCAAATTCCCGTTTGGGCCTGTAGTGCCACCCCCAAAAATCGCGGGCCTATTTACCCACCCCCTACTACTTTCGTGTCTTTCAGCCTTCGACGTCTAACAGACTGTGTCATGTACGACCCGTGACCTGGTATTTCACCACACAAAAGACATAGCGGAGTAAGTTGACCTGCACACAGCTGCTAACTCTGCCGCAAAATAGTTCATTTAATATTTAACCAGAAATATTATTTTAACTGTTTAAAATTAAACTTAAAATGTACACAATGATTGGGAAGGATTAAATAAATCAAAAAGGACAGTAAATGTGAGTGTAAATACTTTAGTTCGTATTTTAGAAGATTTGTCTAAAACACTGAAACGTTGACAGAGGTAAATGCAGAGAAGCACGATGAACAATGGGACGAAGAGGGAATACACTAATTGTTCATGACGATAGTTTCATGATCGAGAGATTCTTAGAAAATGGGAAAAAATGTCGCAGCAATTAGAGTAAAACGGATAAACGAACGTGTCTACATTGCTTAATAAAATGTTCCTTTGCAAACTGCGTTTTTCACTGATCAAGACCAGATTTATCTGACATATTGCGTGGGCTTTCTTTCAGAATACATACGCATTTGTAGCATTCAATATCCAGGTTATTTACTAGCTCTTTCTAAAAAATAATCTTCTTAAGTATTTGTGAAGCAACAGACGGGATGCGACGTGTATTCAGCATGAACCGGAAGCGTACATAATATCGTGAGAATTTACGGTTCATGAGTATATATCATGTATGAAACCGGAGGACAAAAATTGTATTATTACTTTTAGGAACATGTGAACAGGCATGAGTATCATGCTCAGGATGTAAGTTAAAAAAACATAACGTCAAAAGATTGAAGATTTTCTTTTGGCAGAAGAACAAAGGGATAAAGAAATTAAATAGATTATTTCAGTGTATAAATCATCAGAGTAAGAAGTGAGCATACTTTGAGAAATAAAGTATTTCATTCGTCTGAGGAAAATATTAGAATGAACAGTGAAATTAAATCAGCCGACGTTAGGCTGTTGGTCAAGATATTTGTTAGTATTTTCTGTCCCTAAAAAGGTCCCTCTTTGTTGCATAATATAATAAAGAGTAATAAAATGTGATAAATGGCTATTTAAGGTCAACTGTGTTTCTTTTCAGACGTTGATTCTGCTTCAGCAAGCCAACGTTGTCGTTGCTGCATCTATAAAAGGTGCGATTCATCTCCTTGGCGGACTCAGCTACACAATCGACCCCATGGTGTACATCCTAATCAGAAAGACACACAGAAAGCGCCTCGCCAACATGATCTTCCGGTGCAGATACTGCGTCGAAGAACCGGAGGAAACTGAGACTAGAAATGAATGAATACTATCGATTGTGTGAATTATATTAATAGTTTTATCGTTTAGTCTGTCTAGTGGGACCCATGCGTACTAAATATTGTATCCTTCTTCGATTGTAATATTTTTTAAAAACTATTATTGCTCTTTGATTTCTTTGTTACTTCAGGCAATGTGATAACCCGTCGTGAAAATGAGTGAGTTACAAAGGTGTTAAACCCTTGAGGATGTGTGTGTGTTTGTGTGATAAAGAGATTTAGATTTATCAGTTCCAATTTCAGGCCACGTATTTTAGCAAAATCTTTTTTTTATGATCTAATATTTCCGTAAGTATGGATGTCTTGCAAATTTCTTGACTCTCTTCAAAAGAATCTCACGAGAGATGTACTCCAGACGTATAACGAGGTCCCCATAAATAACAATTTTATTTTGATGATTTGTCCATGTGGCGGTATAACTGAATTCAAAGATGTGTTTTTGGTCCCAGCCTAATCCAAAATAGCTGCCAAAACAGCGACCTTGAACTTGCTTTTAACAGTTGAGCATTGACTAAAGAGCTGCCATTGAGTATACGTCATTTTACCAATTTATTGAAAAATTATGAAAACATGATCACATTGGTTTCTCAATGGTAATCACGTTAGCTGTCTATTAAAATTATTTCTTACTCTATAGAGGAAAAAAGGGAGTGCTTTCGTATATAATTCAAACTCGTATCCCTTCTTTTTCTTGCCCATAAAAACTAGTCAGGAGAACCAATCTACAATGTGAGAAAAGGGCTCTAGATTAAAATGTGGAATATCACGTGCCACTCCGCATACCCCCAACCCCAGTTTGATTTATGAGCAAATCACTTTTATTTTGTACTTATCTTGCAGTATGTCCACTAGACCGATTTTCCGCCGTCTTTAGATCGGTTTTTAAAGCTGAGGCCTTCCCAGGGCTATATGCCATCGTTCCTTTTTGCTTCGTAGTCGGATGGAAAATTTGCACACCGTCCACTGGTCTCTTCGTTCCATCTCGTTGCAACCAGCGAGGAGAACAACCAGTGAATATGTTTAGCTGCTATCTGTCTCATCTGTTACTAATACTTGACGTGTAGTGGTAAATTACTATCCTTTCGCTTTTAGCTCAAGTAGTATACAATCTGACACTCCCCACTGGGACAAGGCTAATTCTATATTCCGAGGGAGGATATTGGTCAGATTAAACAAAGGCACATGTACAGTCAGTTGTGACCCAATTTATAGAACGGAGTATCAACTTACATGCTGTATTCTCTGGTCCTTCTCCGTCTTGTTATTATAATTATTATTATTATTATTATTATTATTATTATTATTATTATTATTATTATTATTCAGGTGATTTGATCAATCATTCTAAAGTTTCTTTTCTGGCAACATGAAAGAACACCATAACAACATATTCATTATTTAAAAACGTTTTTGACATACTGGATAAAACATTTTCTACTTAAAGTAAAGGCTTTTATTATATACCTACCAATTTTCTACCCAAGAAAGAGCCAGAATTTTACCGTCATTTCCTACAAGCAGGAAAACGATACTATCGTTTTCTAAATCTGTATCACCATACTCTCAAACGAGGCTGGAACTACTTTCTCCTCGAGGTTTCCTGGTGACAATAGCAGCGTCCCTAGCTACGGAATGCCAGCACTAGCAGTAAACAAAGCTCTCACAGCGACGTTAGTTAAGAAACCTTGCGTTATATGTAAAATATCTGAAAGGTCTAAACCATGTTTTTGTCACAACAACAATAAAAAAGAAAAACATTTGCTCCTTTATTTTGAAGTAGTAAAATATAGCCAAAATGTTCATCTGAAACAAGACCATATTCGGAAATCGCGTACCAAAACATTACAGTTGTACAGTACAGCCCATTTATGGAAATTCATAAATGGTACCGTTAGTGCGTTTCACGCATAATGGATGAATTTGAAATTATAAATGAGTAATATTCTCTGCAACAAATCTGTACCATCAAGTTCCAACAATATCTCCAATCCTGTTGTAAATAACTGTCAAAATAATGTTGTCATTCCCATGTCAGGTTCCCATCGGAGCCTCCCACAATGTCTCGCCAGAAACAGTTCAACGCATTCAACCTGGCCTCTGAAAGAAACTTCCAGTCATTCAGCTAGTCAAACATAGTGAGCGTTGTTTCACAAGCTTCATTCATAAAGCTAATATTCATGTGAATGTCAGCCTTTCAAAAAATAATTCGGTTTATGCTTTAAGATGAAATTCGTATTAAAGAGGTCGAAATGTTTAGCAATTTCTTGTGTTTTTCAGCTACATTTTATTAAATTATCTGAAAATTGATAGGTATATAACAAAAATATCATTATCACAGTAATGCGATTTTGATTGCTAGATCACGTCTCGTTGTCAGCATAAAAAATCCGGATCATGACTCGAAGCTTCGCGTCTCGTAATGATCCGGATTTTCTAATTTTCTAATGCTGACACATCGACGTGATCCAGTAATCAAGATCGCGTTACTGTGATAATACATACTGTGATATATATATATATATATATATATATATATATATATATATATATATATATATATATATATATATATATATGTTTGAAACATCAAGTCAGTATTGACCATACACCAGAAGAGGGTATAAGTTGTGGAATATGATCATTATTCTGTGTTGTACATTAGAATATTTTGAATTATCTTAGCATATTAGTATCTTGTCTCCTAAATATACTTGATAAGATAACGTTTATCATGAGTCATATTGGTGTCAGGTATTTCATTAACTAGCATGAAAAATTTGCTCCTGATAGATCACTTTAGGTGCAGTCTCGGTGCAAAGAAAACGATGGTATTAACGTTCATTAAGATACATGAAGATGATTTAAAATTGCACACTAATGAAATCAAATAACAGAAATTTGACACTTGAAATATTACACATAGATTCTTATTTAAATATTATGGTAATCGATCTTTATTGTTCGGAAATTATTAATTATGAAAATTAATATTTTGATGTAAGGAAATAATTAATAATTAATTATTTTTTATGATAGCGAGAAAACAAATTATTATATTTTCTGATTTTGTTTAAATTGGGAAAGGTGGAACTATTTCGATGGCGTGTCATTCTTTACGCCTATATTAAGGATGTTAGGGTTATCTTTGTCAACGTCATTCATTACATCTTCTCTGTTAAGAAAGAAAATGAGTGGCCTTGAAGTAAGAAAACGTTTTAGGTTACCCAACAGCCACCCCTCCCTAAAGATTACAAATAAAATAAATTATCGCTGAAAAACGTGCGCAAAAGCGTTATGGGAGAGAGTTTAGTTAGACGCTTGGTGGCATGCAACCATGATCAATCAGAGGTATTCGGGAGGCGGTCGATTTTATATACCTACCGTTACCGCTACGTTAATAAAGTACTTCAAAGTAAAATTACCTTAACAGTTTACTGAATTTTTATATTTTCCAATACTTCATAATAATAAAATATATAGTGTCAATGTTAGGTTACAGGTAAACTCATTTTTCTGTACTATAATTTGTGTCCCTTTGACTTTATTTTCACTTCCTTTTACGTTCATGCTCAGTTGGAACACGGTAATTTTTGGTGCTTTTAAGAGGAATCGATACTCAACAACAAACATCAGTCTAAGTGTCACCGGTCTTTTCCGTGACGAAACCACGGATGTATGGCAGAGGCAGTCATTTTGAATTTGATTCATGAGAACGAACATATCACGTGTCGAAATATTGTGTCACTGTGTATATAAAACTTAAGTATCGATTAATCAAAAACGTTTCATAAGCTACTTTCAGTTAACTATATATATATATATATATATATATATATATATATATATATATATACATATATATATATATATATATATATATATATATATTAGCATGAATATGTTTAATTCACCTTGTTTTAGTCCATATACATCGAGAAACTAGAAAACAGATTGTAGGCTGCAATAATTTTTTTACGCTGTTTGGTTTTCTGTTTTCTCAAAAATGGGGAAATCAATCTGCCTTATACATCTGAGTTTATCTGTCTTGAAAGAAAATGCTAAGGTTACTCCGATTGCAACAAACCTGAGCATGTTTTAACACAAACCATCAGGATTCATTACACAGCTGACTGTGATTCATTACGTCTCTTTGGTGCTTAGTGGCTTAGAGTAACCTAACATCATAATTATAAGACAATTCTACTACATCGAAAACAAACAGCAAGGCCTAATCGAACGACGTGAGAGTAGCGGCATGTTGCGATTGAAATCAGCGAGGCTTGTGTCACAATATAATACAAAAAGTTCTATTACTTAAAATTTTGTCAGGAAACTGTTGAACATTTTTGCAATAATTTATCACTCACACAGCAATATTTCATCGACAAAAGTTTAAGCACAAAAATTACATTGCTACAATCTGATTAAAAATCGAGATCTATTTATCAATAAGTAGATCTGACACGCAACAGTACGAGGTCATTTTATGTCGACCTTTTGTTTCACCAATTAAATTATAGCTTTCAAATGGCCTTATTTCACTTCATTTTGAGCGGATGCATGTCAAACTACGGGTTAATTTCAAATCTATATTATACGTTAAAGAAGTTTGACTTGTTTGAGTATCTAACTGATTATTTGCAGCATTCCGAAATTCCAGATAAACAAAATTGGAGAGAAATTGTAAGGTCAAAAATTGCTGGTCTTGAAAATAGCCTCTGGAGAGTTCTTATGTCTAATGAAGCATATTTTGATAGATTCTCTTCGATACACGTATCCTTGCGACCTGCCTCATTATGGCAGTCGGCTAAACCCAGACAGCACACTAAGGTATTTACATATATAGCTAAACTATGGGCTGCTGTTCCTCAAGCACAGCTCGATATGTGTATTCGATGTGGGGATGTTTATACAGACTTGATACTTCATTGTTGTGTTGCATGTCCTTATATGTCAAATTTCAGAAACTCTTTCTGGGATTTCCTGACTGATAACTTTCCACTGAGCCTGCATATTACATTATTTAATGCTGAAGATGAGCTGCTACTGCAATATCTTCTAGGTAAAAGGTTACCAGCAGGTGTAATCGACAAAGAAAACTCCAAGTTATTCGCCCTGTATGCAGCATATTTTGTCATGCAGTGTGCAAATATCTTTTGCAAATAAGGTACTGAAACTTGCAACTTATGCAGCTGATGAACACTTTAATGATGGATATACTGTAAGAATTTTGAGTCTAATATTCTATTTTATACCATAGACGAACAGTGTTATGATAGTCACACTATATATCTCTTGACATTATTGTATGCACGAAATAATTGCTGTTGCTTCTACGGCCTAATAATGACTTTCTGCACAGGAGACCCGGATTCACAGTTTGTCTAATTTTTTTTTTTTAATACTAGTGTTTGTTTGTTTTGTATTCATTTCTTTATTTTGGTACTTATTTATTTTTATCAAAGTTTAATGATTGTATTCAGATGATTTATTGTACTTAATTATTATATCATGCAATCTTCTACGGAAGGAAATAAAGATGATGATGATGATGATCGTGATGAGTAACAATTCCCTAATTCATCTCCAGTGAATCAAAGTTCATTTTCAATCATGTATGTTTCGTTTTCGGTGATTAGGCAAGTTCTGCTTCGTCCATTCCCTTTCGGAGCCCCCTACTACTGTCCTAATTATCTCTATGAGAAACTGCAAGTGATTCAGATATTTCTAAAATAAAGTTATTTGGTGAGCCTTGTTTTACGGTGTCTTACAAAATGTACTAGGTGTTCAAACTGCCACAGCTTGCATTGTCAACTACGCCGAAGTAGCTTCGCGATAAATCATAGGCAATAATAATAATAACTTTAATAGTAAAAGCGGGCGTAATGGTGCTCATACAAAAAGGCAAATTCCAAGACAGAGCAACTCAGTCTTTAAGGCCAAGCGAGTTTAGGGCACAATAATGCATCCATACTGCGTCTTGCATCGTCCACCGTCCGTCATGCATCAGTCAAATTTGACAAACACACACGAGCACTGGACTAATTAAATCCACATCTTATAGAAAGCATTGAGATATCAAAGCCCTTTCTGTGGTACATCAGATCTCGATCAAATATGACCGCTTCCCATAAAAACAATTGCTATGTGACTTCTTTCTGAAAGTCACTTAACAGTGTTCGACCAAATGGTCCTCTGTTGCTATCGAGAGTGAATGCCCATGAATGTCCCTAGATGGCAACTACATCGAGTACGCACTGGGTAGCTCCTGTTTACAACCTACTGTGAACATGCAACTGTTTAATGTGTTTAATTGACGGTGATGGACGAATATTGCGACATCTGCAAACTTTTTCTACGATTGACTGTTACATCCATTTAATCATGAACGAAAGGTTAGATCAGCAATCATATAATTTGCGAATATTGTTGTTAAAAACGCCATAGCGAAGAGCACCACTGGTTCGACGAAGCAGACAACGTAACACACAACAATTTATATGAAATAACAATGTGAGACGGTTTCGTTCAAGAGATATGTAAGTACATTCATTTTTCACAATGCATCTATACTTAATTTTCACCAGAATTTAGACTAGAATTCCTAAATCATTCAGCTACAAAATCTTTCAGTGTTAACTTCGCATTTGATGTCTCACTGGCTAGTTTCGTATTTTGCCCCCCCCCCCGCCCCTTTTAAGGCAGAGGTCACCAGCCGAATAAGCATGAGCCTTGTGTTTTATAAATTCACTCAGAAACTAAATCTGTAATTTGGTTTACATTTACTTTAAGTTAGGCTTGAAAATGGATTGGTTTGTTTGGTGACTACCTTGGCAGCCAAACAAGCACAGGAGATCAGATGTCTAACTTGGGCTTCAAATGAATGGCCAACTTGGTTTACGTGTTTATGCATGTTTGCTACAGATGTAAATATCTCAAAATCGAGATGGTCATGGGTTAATGGCAAGCATGACATCTTATTACAATACTAGTGGACTTCAATCTTGCATAGGGCCCATATTGTTTGTCTGAGCTGCCTTGTCAGAAGAAATATTCAAAATAACCCTTGACTGTCGGAAATTAACACAATAAAAGAGGGGTTGAAGGTAATGTTGGTTCAGTGTAAAAGCTATCAGTTATACAAGGAATTAACCTGAATACCTTTAATCAAAATCTTACAACCATGCTTTCAGCAAAAATCATTGGTTAGTTTTTATTTGTATCTTTAATGTCTAATTATTCTCATTTTTCTGAAACCTGTCATCATTCAATGAAAATTCACCCAAAAAGCTGTCCAGTTAGACACGAGGTATGAGAGCTGCTGTCATGCAAGTCTACAAAACAACTGTGGTATAAACCTGTCTGATGCTATAATAGCAAACATTCCTACTTGTTCAAATCTTGAAAAGACTCATAAAAAATTAAAGAAATCGACTCTAAACCAATTTTTAAGGAAATATAGTGGAGATTATACTGGAGTTAATGCAGATTATCAGACCAACTGTTATTACATTAGGCTTTTAGTCTGAGGTCAGCCAGACGAGCAACCTCAGGCTCATTTGATCCCTGTTTGTGATTAAACTTCTTAGACAGGATAGATATATAGATTAATAGATATATCTTGGTTTTCATTGCTGATTCTACCAAGTATTTTTTTTCGTCTCTACATCAAAATCGACAAGGGGAATTCTATGAAGAAAAACAAAATAAAAAGAGGAATTTACTTTTGTGGCTCAAAGCTCAAATTCCCCGATATTTGTCATTTATGTATAACGTATAAATCTACACACTTTACCCATTGTTGTTTAGGTCAACGTACGTTTTCAACTTTAGTGAAGACATACTGCCAGATATTAAAAAATGTCGTACATACAATAAAGCCATTACAATAATTATTTATTTGCAACAACAATTATTTATTAAATACTGTACCCTACAAAGCAACATGTATGAGATTATGTTACCTTACATCCAGATTAGGGATACTGGAGCCATGATACTTCGTAAAGAGCTGTCCGAGAATTTAATTGCTAATCAGCCGGCTTCCAACCAACAAAATTACATTAAACACATTAGTTTTGTGGATTGACCGTCAGTAATTTACATATTTGGTGACTGGTTATGTAGTGATAACTGTAGCATAATGACTGCTGAGAAAGTAATGGTATATTCCCTCGTACTTCGGCAGTCAATCGAACATAGCAAACTGAATGATCTCTGTATTCTTCTTGTTGCCAGGGCCAAGGTCAATGAGAACCAAGTTTTGTCTATTGCTATTGTATCAAATTCATAGTTATTTATTATAGACCAACGCTCAAGACCACTAAGTTACTGACGTTTACACTGTCCACAGATAACGTTTTGTATCATTTTTGTGGCCGCAGGTGCATCACACAGTGTGTGCATTTTATTCTTGCTTTATGCAAGTATTATGCAAGTATTATGCTTGTAACAACAACTAGTATACCGTGGTTTGGTTCCTGTTCCGTTGGGCATGGTATGGTGACAATGATCGGCATAAACTCTGGAAATGGAACAAATATACACTGTATATAAAAGCTACTTTGGTGCCTGTTCCCAGTATTTAATTCTGACATGCAATCTCTCTTCTATATTTCTACCTCCACAATTTTCAGAATTTTGATCTTGTTTAAGTCGGTTTATCATTCGCTTTTTTTCATGCTGAGCATAATCTGTCAAGGTACATAATCACTAATCTCAGAAAGTGTACCTGTCTTGTCCCTTTTTCAGGAGAGTGTACAAAATATATGTAATTCGATGTAACCGAATATGTCAATGGAAGAAATATGTATTTGTTAGTCTTCTAATTCGAGAGTTTCTTTCTGTACAATAATGTCACCACCACCACCACCATCATATCATCATTATTACTACCGACACGACACCTTCGCTATCATCATCATCGATAAGCAGAATCAACAGAAGAAGAAGAAGAAGAAGAAGAAGAAGAAGATAAAGTTTGGAAACTGCATATGTGGTATGCATTCATTTTGACATTCTTTGTTTTGGCAGCATATGTGACTCGATATCCTATCCATATAAAAACATAAATGATCTGTATGTATAACACCTGTTTTGCAATTTATGCAATTTAATAGAAAATAAGTTTTATAATCCAGGAAATATTTAGCTTGCCTGGAGGATCTTAAACATAAAACTTTGATAGCATCCAATTTCCATGTAGAATAAAATAAAGAATATTGATATAGTGTGCGATTCAATATTGTTCGTGTTTGTATGTTTCGATATTGGTTATTACATCGTATTCTTATCAATTAAATATTATGTTCCCTATTAAAAAGTAGGCAACATAAGGAAGTGAAGCCAGATCAGATTTTGTATTCTTAAACAGCAAGAAGATTGACTGCAGCTGGTTTGACTCATGCGAGTTTGCATTTTTTTTTCTTCAAAATATTCGAATTGTATGTGCCAATTGAGCACATTTCTTGTTTAAAGTAAATCATTTTGAAATAATTCGTATAGAATGTTAGGTGATTATTCAGTGAAATAATATCAATTGCGCACCGTCTGTTAAGTTTGATATCTTTCCTGAACACTAAGGGCATAATTAGAACCCGTAGGTGTCGCCTTCCAGTTCATGTAAACATTTGAACAAATCAAACGGTGTACTATTCCTATACCGTATGACTTGAAGTAAAAGATAGAATAAAAATATGTTTTAATGATATGCCTTAATTGTTCCATTATTTTTTATTCAGTGTGGCTACTGTGAAATGTTACTTTCGAAATAAAGACATTCCAACATGAATTATTATTTTTTTTAAAAATATTGAACTAAACTATTATTTTTTCTTTTTTTCTGCCAATGGGCAGTCATTTGCGTATCTATTCCACAGTTGTTGTCTTAATGGAGGCGTGTGCTTCTTTTCAAGTAACATTGGGAGAACTCACAGGGGTAACGAATATCAGTATATTTTTTTAAACGAAAAGAACTCACTTAAGAAAGGCACCAATAATTTCTTAATAATTACCATTCGCAACAATCATATATATATATATATATATATATATATATATATATATATATATATATATATATGTCAAAACACACACACACAACGTGCTTATAGAGGACTTCTGTTGTCTCAACTGATTTAGATTACATTTTAGTCGATATACGAACATAAATCTACTAGCATCTTTGGTTAGAACTGGTCAAAACAAGCATGAATCTCGATGTTTTATAAACAGCTAAGAAACTCATTAATAAACCATAGTGAAGTGTTATTACTCAAAGATGCCAAATATCTCTTTTAAATCGTAAAAGAGTTCTACACTTTGAAAGACAAATTTGAACCAAAACTCTTTAATATAGTAGTCAGCTGTGTTAAAACAAAGCGAAACATTGATGTACTAAGATACAAAAATTCAGTTGAAGGCTCTTTTAATCTTGAGGAAATTCATGAAATTACTTTTCGCTTTTATGACTCACGTAAAAAAGGTAACTAAATGCTATCGGGAATGAGTCATCTGAATATTTTAAATTTGCAATAACAAAACTATTGAAAAATATTATAAAACTATCACCAAACTGCAGCGTTCAGATTGACTTAGCGTCGAGACCGGAGTGCCGCTGAATTCTGTATTAGGACCAGCCATATTTCTATAATAAATAAATGTCCTTCTAGCGAAAATGTGTTCATCTGTGCAACTCTCTGCAAAGGATGACTTCGCATTCATAACAACATCATCCGAGGCAAATGCCCCGTTAATGCCAGAACTTTTGCATACAAAGAAGAAATTGAAAAAGAAGAAATTGAAATTCAGACTATTCAGACGAAAGTTCTCAAACAGCAAACCATACTGTGATCCTTATTTTTCATAATTAAAAACTAAACGCATAATCACATAATAAATACCTGTTAATTTTTTTATAAAAATACAAAGCACATGTAGTCAGGTACGACTTCCTGAATTCCGATTACTGCACACGTAAAACTTGTCGAAATCGGTCTGGTTATGTAAGAATCGTGTATAACCGTATAATACGCGCATACAAATGCAGCACTTTTCATTCTATTTTTTTATTTAAATTAAACAACATAAATCCTGATCTGCCGGAACATTGTGTCAACGCTGTTCGCTGTTATGTGAGTATTATACGCGGGTAAAGATGATAGATGTAAACAGTACATACACTGATCACATGACTACTGTGTTATTTATCCATGTTATAATTTCAAATATGTACCATGACTCATAACAACTGATGACCTCACAAATGACATCATAAAGTTATCCAAGGAACGACCGACACATCTGAATTCATTTGAAACTCATTTCACTGCATTATTCCGCGGTTTGGTCAAAATAAAAATCAATATTTTTCGTCATGCGATCAATAGAATCGTACATTTGTGCTCATGTCAAATGAAATTTATGAAACTCGTCGAATAGTTTCAATCTTCAAGGCACTCAAACGATATAAATTTTTCCACGAGTTTCATAAATTTCATTTCAAATGAGCACAACTGTAAGATCCTCTATGTATACAACAGGAAATACATGTACACAGGATTTTCAATAAGTCAGACTGTACGAGTACAGAAAAGCCGTAAGGTTCTATAAAAGGATCGATAAGGATAATGAGAAGTTTCGCCATTCAGGAAATCAATGATCTACAGTTAGAATGTTTTTATGTTGGATAATTCTAACCTTCCTCTCCCTTTTATAATGATAATGATTGAGTCATTAATTCACATTTCTTACCACCACCAATTACACAATTCTACATGTGTTTTATTATTTTTTAAAATTAAAAGCCTTTTATTCCCATGCCAAGAGTTCATGTACATAATAGAACTTTAGAATGCCCACCTAGAAAACACCCGCCAATCTAGAAACAGAGATTGTTGAAGAATAGAGGCACACAGGCACCATTTACAAATATATCTTTCATGTTCGAGTCTTTAATGAACGGGAAGAAAGAAAAGTAAATGGAGATAAGACACAACTAATATATCCTGTCTTAAACCGCACTCTTTTGTTGTTGTGATAAAATAACGATGCTGTAGATGTAATCTTTCGTTGTATATCAAGGCCCATGGAGTGTAGGGTTTGCTTTTACGACAGAATTCTTTGACATCATTTGTAGAAAAGCAAACCTTAAATTTTTATTTCTTACCGTAATTAAGAACAACCATTAGAGAGCCATAACTTTGTTTGAAAACTAAAGTACCATGATAGAATTGCATTATTTATAGAAAGGGTAAGTATTGTAGTAAAACGATGAGAAGCTGACATATGTGCAGTCGGATGGATTCTGAAATACTTGTAATCTAATGCCCAAATTTGGTCACCGAAGGAAAACGTTGCAAATTCAGTGTGCGACGTGGTTTCTCGCTTTAAGACAATACATCTACCAAATACTCACCACTTGAACAAAGATGCGATTAATCTTGACTGCATCAGACTGACCTTCACAAAAATTATGATTTACATATCTTCAATGTGTCACAGAACATATGAAATCAAAGCGAATTCTACTTACGTGAAAACAAAATAACAAGAGAATCACGTGGACCTGATATCTCTCACATGGCATTTATTCGTCTAAAAGGCAAATATAGTAAAAAGGCAGGTGCCTTGAGTTGAAAGGCACCCATATCAGGATACTTTAGAGCTATTTAGTAGTAATTGGTGCCTTGGGTTGAAAGACACCCATATCAGGATACTTTAAAGCTATTTACTAGAAATTGGTGGTATCTGACATGCTGTTCAACTGTGTTTCTACTTTAGGTAACTTCAGCTGGACTAGAAGACGTACTAGCATATTTTGTATGAATGTTGTATATAAAATAACTCCTATCGTGTTTATCAAAACTGGCTGAGTCGTTCCAGAGAAGAAGTTGAAAACAGGCTTTCTACACAGTTGCTAGATGAGATACCCTGGATAACAATTTTGATAGATCATGTTCTAAGAAACATTCATACCAAGTTTGATCGAAACTGCTCAACCGTTCTAGAAAAGTAGTCGAAAATAGGTTTTCCATATGGTTGTTAAGGATGCCACTGTTGCTAGGGGAGCTACCGTGAAAATAATTTTGACAGAACATGTCGTCAGAAACATTCGTACCAAGTTTATCAAAATTGGCTCAGCCATTCTGGAGAAGTTGAAAATAGATTTTCCATATCGTTTGCTATGAAAGCCACACCGTTGCTACAGGAGCCACTCTCGACATAATTTGAATAAAGCATGTCCTAAGAAATAATACTACCAAATTTATATAAACTGGTTAACGTTCTAGTAAATAAATCGAAAACAGGTTTTCAACAGCTTGCATATGAAATCACGCCGTTCATAGGGAAGCCACCACGGACATATTTGAATGTGCATATCCTATAAAACATTCCTACCAAGTCTGAATAAAATTGCTTGAGCCGTTTTGGACAAGAAGTCGAAAAATATGTTGTCCAGGTTGGTTACTATAGAAGCCACACCGCTACCAGGAAAGCCACCCCAAAGACAATATTGGTAAAGCATGTTCTACATTCCTACTAAGTTTGATCAAAATTTCCCCATCGGTTTTTGAGAAGGAGTTGAAAATAATAATTATGCTAATTTTTATACGAACAACTTAATTGCAGTTGACTTCGTCATCACAATTTATCACTATCTAAGTATATATTCCCTCAAGATTGCTTTCCAGCTATTTTACTCAATATGCAATGTATTTGTCGTCACAACTAGTTGCAATATGACAGAGCGTACAAAACAATTATTGCATTATTTGTAGAAAAATGTCTGAAAATCCAATAAATGTATTCATATAAAAAATTTAAAGTTGCAGAAAATACATTATTACATTCTTGTATTTAGCGCGGAGAAGGCCATATAAGTATCGACAGTCTCACTAAATTTTGTTGTATACAGCCGTTGTTGAAAAGGAACTTGCAATCTAAGGTAGACAATCCGCTATTTCTGCAGCTACAGCTTCAACATCGTCAGTCTCATTAAAGTTCTATCACCACCATCACTTGTATGACAGCATTTCATCTCATATTTTGCCTTACTCCATTCATTTTCAGGTACTCTTGACAACTCTTTGTCCATAAACTGTAATATGGCTATTTTAATTTCCCTTCCGCATATTATTTAACATGTCACTGTAAATCAGTCACAACGCCGCTTGTTTCCAAAATTAACACAAACAAAAACTGGGTGCTGTCCTTTATCTTCATAATAATCTCTTGTTTGTTAGTGTCAGTGGCGTGCTTAGGGTAAATGGCGCCCGGGACGACGATGATGGTCCAAAGGGCCATAATACAAGGCCCGAATTTTTAGCAGCTGTTTTGGCGCCCCAGTTGGTTAGTTGGTTAGTTTCAGCACATGGGAGCTAAGTGCCTTTCCCAAAGACACACTGAGGCAGCCGACCCAGGGTGGCCCGGGCGGATTTGGAAACTGCCCTCTTTTGGATTACGAGTCCGACCATCTACCAACTGAGCTACCGCAGATCTCCGCACACTAACACACACACGCGCGCGAGAGATAGACCAAAAGATCAAACGTCAAGATCACTGTGACTTAAACAAGAAAAACAAAAAAAACAAAAAAAAAAAACAAAAAAAAAAAAACAAGTTTTTGGGAAGAAAAGAAGCCTGTCGATTTCGGGGACAAAAGTTAGAATGTCATCGTCACTATGACTGAAAGAAGAAACATGATTTTTGCATGGTTTCTATACAGTATGTTAGTTTAAGACCCCATACCTTGACCAAAAACCCAAGTCATTGACACCAGTTCGTCAATAATCTCCCGAGTCAAGCAAGCCCTATTAGTACCTACTTAAAGGATTATTAAACACGGGGACGGCATATACTGTTCCGGTGACGGTACTCTTGTTATTCTTGGCGGTACTAATTGTCATGCATTTTGTGGTTGCTAGAAACTACGAAATTAAGGACCTCATGAACAATAATCCATTTGTCAACACTATAGAACCCCTTTCCGGGTCCATGAAATTAAGTATTAACCAAAATGTCTTTGTCTTGGCAAACCTGAAAATAAACTAATTCACTGTATTGATTTTTAAGGCCAATTAAGCACATTGATGATAGACGTGTGGGAGAAATTTCGGTCCTCTGCCCAGAATTTTTGTTGCTAGAAACATTGACCCGGAAAATGTGACGAATGAACGGATTCCAAAATCCCGATGTGATGTGTTCAGACTTGCTTACATTAATTATGACACTTTTGTTTTCCATGATGCTGGAGACAAGGCAGTATTGTGATTGTTTAACTTTATCAATTGGCAAAAGAAAGTAGAGTAAAAGGAAAAAAGGATGAATAAAATTTAATTTATATTCTCGTTCTTATGGCATTGTGATGCAGAGCTATTCTTAGGGCTATTACGTAATATTGACATATGTTAATGATGTGATGATATACTCCGTCTCAAGAGAGGTAAGTTGCATATTAAGACCCTTAAGATCTTGTATGGGCAACCTCATGCCATTGCGCGTGCCATTAAAATACCCATCACTGCCTTTTTAAAAATTTTTTAAGCACAATAGCATTATGAATAAGAGAAGAAACTTGTCCTATTTCAATAAAACAAACTACACACACACACCGTCAGAAAAGGACAAAAATACGATTGAAACTGGTCAATATATAATAGCAATCATAACATTTGTAGGTCTCTCTAAATGTACTCATTTAATTTTTTCCTTGTCCAATCCACCGGTGGATTTAATTTAAAGAATAAATATAATTTATATAGATACAAGTATTAAATAAAGATTTTTGATTGATTGATTGATTGATTGATTGATTGATTGATTGATTGATTGATTGATTGATTGATTGATTGATTGATTGATTGATTGATTGAAGACAGGATTTTGAAACCGGGTGGTTATACCTGTACAGGTATGAGACCAGGTCTGGTTATCAAAATAATCAAGCACATAATTGACCAATCATGTATTTATTAAAGGGTCTGTTCATTACCACCGCAAGAGATAAAATCATATAGCTGATTGATTGATTTTTATACTCTAAACCCAAGTATATAAAAAGAAGTATATTGCATAAAGTCAATCGACCATGGCAAGTACATAATGAGCTTTATAATATACACAGAATTGGATGGTGACACAAAAATTTAAAAATCTAGGAATGCATATATGAAATCATTATAGATCTACCTCTGCATTATTCAACAGAGGGAGTACTTTAATTGCAATGTGCATTTAGACAATGGATGTGTGTATGTGTGTATGTGTTTGTGTGTGTGTGTGTATCAGAAAGGGAAGAAAAAAAACCACACATTAATTTCAGATTTCTTAAACTTGTACATTGTATTTTATTACAAAAAAGGACAATGTATTTGAATAACAGCCGGCGTTTTGATGATTTATCCGCACATTCTTGGTTACCTTTAGAATTATAGGATTAAAAGTGATGTGGTTGCCATGCGTATGTATTTTCAATTCCGTAACATCCCTACCACGTTCGACATTCTTAGAGCTTTTGATGCCGAAATCAATCTTATTGATCATGACCGTGGGGCGTCAGCTATTGACGCTCAATATAACAGCTTCGTTAAATTTACCCGCTTTATTAATGGACAGTAGTAGGTTTTTCTTCAAAATTTCACTAATATGATTTGTATTTTTGTAGTCAACGATTTAGTATTCAGAACGAACTCAAACTGATTTTTTCAGCATGTTGGTATTCTTAAAAGCAAATGCATGGTACCCAAAACTTATGTCGCTAAGCAACCAGACGCATATCCAAACGTCCTATCTAGCTTATGATAATCCCTTTCAATATTCAGTTAGATGATATTTTATGTACAGGTCCACAAAATGTTCCTGCAAAAATATAATTGAAATATCTGCACTAATGTTGTTTTACACAACAATTTTTACCATAGACAACAACAACAAAACATCATCTCGTCCAGGCTTATCTTTCAGTAAACAATACTTTCTGTAAACATTCGTGTATTCAAAACGGGCTATTTTATTTCGTAATTAGAGGCTCTGGATACGCATGCCATGCCATCTTGTAATTAGGTGCTCCTGACAGGTATGCCGTGCTATTATGTAATAAGGGACTATTGACCAGCACGCCGTTCTACTGTGTAATTAGGGGCTCCTGACCAGCACACCCAGCTATTTTTAAATACGGGCTTATAACAGGCACGTCATGCTATTGTGTTATTAGGGGCACCTGACCGCCACGATGTGCTATTTTGTAATTAGATTAGGGGCTACTGACCGGCACGAGCACATTTGTATCAAACCCTCTTTTGTTATATTGTTTCCGGAGGGACGCCTAAAGATACAATGCCGATATTCATGTACAACTACGAGCAGTTGTAAGAAAAGATGTAGGAAGGAAGAAAGGAAGGAAGAAAAAAATCACAAAACTACCCTCTGTATAAGTTAAGATGGACCTATTTCTAAGGCGGTTAGATTTCGTTATCACTTTATGTATTAATGCGCTGATTTCCGTGTCTTTCGACCTCACTTATTTTAGCATCTGCTCTTATCGCATTATGAGTGTCATTAATAGATAAATTGGTCAGGTAGGAGTTTCATTACGAGGCAGAAGGTACTACTTTCTTTCGTCCCTATACAAATGATGGCGGATTTTCCGGCACCTCCTACCGGTAGATTCAATAAAAGTATTCTTAGTTCGTATGATATGCAGCAATTTTTTCTTCAGTAATCATATACAAATACCAGAAATAGTAAGAAAAGACGCAGGGCGGGAGTAGGAAATGAAGACGTTTTTCAGTCACAAATTACTCACTATACAAGTTTAGATGGATCTATTGATAAGCCGCTTAGCTTTAGTAACGATTTTGTGTACAAATTCGAAATTTTGTAAAAGGAAAATTATTAGGGTTGTAATTTATTGCTACGTTCATTTTCGTGTCTTTCAGCCTCCCTCATGTGAGCATCTGGTTTAATTTCATTAGGAGTTTTATTTAACAAACAGTAGGTCATGACTCTGTGTTTTGTTTGCTTGTTTTTTTATTTTTATTTTTTCTTGTATTTTCTTTTTTATCAATTTCGGCACACTCAGAACTTTTGTTTCAACCTCCTACTAATATATCCAATACCACTTTTCTTAGTTCGGATGTGAATTATATTAACAGTTGTTGAGTCTGCCTAGTGCGACTCGTGCATACTAAAAGTTGTATCCTTCTTAGACTGTAATTTTAAAAAAAACTGTTGTTGCTCTTTCATTTCATTGTTATTTCAGGCAGAGTGATCAACCGTCGAGAAAGAGAGTGTGTTACAAAGGCGTTGAACACTTAAGGATGTGTGTATACTTATCAGGGAGCGCACAAGTGTGTGTGTTTGTGTGTGTGTGACAACATTAAAGTTTGAATTTTTACGCAGTGGTCTCAAGAAGACACAACGGCGGATGAACAAACATGGACTCTTGCAAAGTTATATCGCTACTGTTGATTATTTTTTGCCATAAAATCGTGATGTAAGTATGGAGATTTTGTTGTAGCAGTATTTATGACTCTACCTATTGGAACGAAATCGAGAAGGGGTTGCGCTTGGCAGCATGCTTAAGGAAGGATGCATTCCAAGTCTTCCACATCTCAGATCCTGCCCGGTCTAAACGAGTTTGGAAAGTTAAAAGCTTTCTTGGAAGCTAGCTTCGCGCCTCACAAATAAGGCGACTACTACAAGGCGCAGCTTCGAAGCCGTTTCACAAGAAGGAACTAAACGCTTCCTGAGCAAAGACAAATCATACAAAGCGTTGTTTCGCTAGTATATCCTGGTTGCTCACCCGATAGCCGTGATTGACTCGCAAAAGACAATTTCTTGTGAGCCGTTCAGGATGAAGGCCTGAGACCTGAGATCACCTTAGAAGCTAGCAGGAATCAATCAGATTCGGGGGTCGAATGGGAAGCTTTCTTGCGTGCTGATGTCAGGCAAAAGGCTGTAAGCTTTGCTTAAGAGTCACGACGAGTCCAAAACCTGGTGTGAAGAAGAGAATGCCGACTATAACATTGTAATCAAGCATCTCGAAACAAAAGTAGCGCTATTAATGGAGAAAAACAAGAAATTGAGCGAAGAACATAAAGAAAGAGAAGAACTGCTGCACCAACAGCAATACAAGCAGCATGATACTAGGCAACCTAAAGTCCAGTGCTGGAATTGTCATGATTGGGGTCATTACCAATATGAGTGTACCAAGACTTTAAACAAAGATAATGGTCGGTGGAGGAAGAGTGGCCTGTGTAAGGAAGGCTCTAAGAAAACAAAACATAGAAAATCCCAAGCCTCTAAAATATGTGAATGAAGAACCAGGATTGTACACGCAATGTTTAGTTAATGGGATCGAGCTTGCTCTTCTAGCAAACACGGGCGCTGTTGTTTCTATCGTCAGCAAGCGGCGGTATGAAACATTTGGTCGACGAAAACCAAGGCTCATTACAGTTAATAGCTAACTCATCAGCGCTTCCAGTGACAAGATTGAAACTTATGGCCAAGCCGAATTCTTGATTGCTTTGAAAGGCGTCAAAAGACTGCATGTTTTTGTTGTAGCTGACATTAGGCCTGATGGAATTCATGTGTTAGACTTTTTCTGTCGGCATAAGTGCTTCATTAGCATTAATGAATGCACACTTAGGATGCAGGGACTGAAACTCCCATGTTATTTTGCGGGATCTTTGGGTTGTCGTCGTATTATTTTGTCTGACAACATCAGGGTCCAGGCAGAAAGGGAAATTATCACTCGAGGATAGATGCCGAATGTTGGATGTGGGAGGCTGTCTGCAGAGTCGTTACTAGAGCCTTTATCGTTGTTTCATCATGAAACGAAAATTATCATCGCGCGAGCAGTTGTTAAAACGACATACAGAACAATAAGGTTATTGAATCTGACTAAAGATGTAGCACATTTGCAGACCGGTGTTTCGTGCGCTCAAGGCAATGCAGCACTATTGACGCAAAATGTCGAGTGCTCCACCAAGTATTCGAACTGCAGTCTACCTTCACATTTGTGCGAGCTATTCGAGAGATCAAGCAGCCATTTGACACCCGATCAAGCAGCTGCCCTATATATCCAGTTGAACAAATGTTGCACAGTTTTTGCTAAAGATGATGACGACTTGGGTAGAACAAATTTGACAAAACACTATGTCAAGACAGGGAATGCCGCACCGATCCGGTCTCCCCCAAAAGATTGACGTGTCATCTGCGGCAGGAGATTGACACACAAGTCGACGATACGTTGAAGAAGGGAGTCATAGAACTGTCAGTAATCCCCTGGGCTGCTCCGGTAGTATTGGTAGCCCAAGAAAGATGGGAAGAAAAGATTTTGTGTGGACTCTAGAGCTCTGAATTTGGTTACCGAGAAAGATGCATACCCTCTTCCTCGAATCGATGATAGTCTTGTCTCGCGGTCGAGCATGAACTGGTTTTCGACATTAGATCTGATGTCAAGGTACTGGCAAGTGGAAATCGAGCAGGCTGACCGACCTAAGACGGAGTTCGCAACACGAAGAGGTCTATACCAATTCAAAGTGATGTCGTTTGGTTTGTGTAACGCGCCCGGAACATTTGTGCGTTTGATGGAAGCCGTCCTAGCCGGGCTGCAATATGAAGTCTGCCTCATCTATCTTGACGACGTGGTAGTGTTCGGAAGCACGTTCGAGCAATTGCTTGAGAGACAAGCACAAGTCTTTACGTGCCTCCAAAGAGCCGGTCTGAAACCCAGCAAATGTACCCTCTGTGCGCGATAGGTACGGTATCTTGGTCATACCATATCAACTACAGGAGTTGCCACCGATTCTGAAAAATAGATGTTGTGAAGAAACGGCCCACCCCAAAATCAGTTACTGCAGTACGTAGATTCCTTGGGTTTTTTAGTTATTATCGGCGGTTTGGAGGTCACTTTGCTGAAATTGCGGTTCCCTTGCACCAGCTTACAAAATAGAATGCAGTTTTCCGCTGAACAGATGAGCATCAGGCGTCATTCAAATAGTTACATAAAACGCTTGCCTCAGCACCAGTGTTGGCTGTACCCAACTTCAAGCGTCCCCTCATACTAGATACAGCTGCGAATGGTGAAGCAATAGGAGCGGTCCTTTACCAGGACAATGATGGAAAGAAAGGGTGGTAGCTTATGCTAGTCGGTGCCTGGACAAGACGGAACTCCAGCATTGTGTCACTCGTCGTGATCTGTTGGCCGTTGTACATTTTATTGTGTATGTCAAGACCTATCTATACGGCCGAAAATTCAAAGTACGAACTGATCACCGTAGCGTGCGGTGGCTCATGAACTTTAAAGGGACAAGAGACAATTGACCCGTTTGTGGGAATAGCTATCATTATACAACCTCGTAATAAATGACCGCACTTGGACTTCCCATGTCAATGCCGATGGTTTAAGCCACTTGCCCTGCAAAGATTGCAGATACTGAAGCAAACGTACTGTGGGGTTTTCCGCTATATGGCTGGACAGTGGTGTTCATTTTGGAGAGGTGCAGAGACAAGGCACAACTTTGTCCAGAGAGGTCGTTTGGGTTGAGGTTCGGCAGCGCCCATCTTGGGAAGAGGTATCTGGAGACAGTGGTGAAACCAATGCCTTATGGGGAGCGTACACGTTATTGGATATATTCAAAGAGATGATTGTGGGAGTTTAGCTTGATCATTCTGGCAAGCCAGTTGAAAGTTGTATCGTTGTACCGTTCAGCTGGTGGCGGATAGTCTTAAAGGAATATCACGATGGAGCCGCCAAGGGAAAAAGGGAGGGGGTGATTTAGGGGTAGACCAAACCCTCAGTAAAGCATGCCAACATTGTTACTGCCCAGGTATGAGGGATGATATTTGAGAGTATTGTGCAACATGCTCCGTTTGGGCTTAGTACAGAAACACCAACCAGAAGCGCTGGACGAAACTTCAGGGTATAACGGTTCGTGAAGCAGGAAAGCTCATAGCCGTGGAGATTTTCCGACCACTTACAAAGACGCAGGAGTGACACGCATACATTCTTATGATTGGAGATCATTTCACCTAGTTGACTGAGGCGGTGTCTTTGCCTAATATAGAGGCCACCGCGGTTGCAAGAGCGTTGCTTGACAAAATTTTATTTGTATATTTGGCGTGCCTCGTATGCTGTTGTCTGGCTAAGGCCGACAGTTTGAAAGTGCTATACTTGAAGAACTTTGTGTCATGTTAGGAATTATGAAGGAGCAAACGTCTCCCTACCATCCGCAGTGCAATGGGATGGTGGAACAATACAATCGAACTTTGTGCCAGATGCTAGCACCATACATTGAAGTTAACCCAGATAACTGGTACCAGTGTCTTCCTCTTACGAGCATGGCCTCTCGTGCATCTGAACACGCTTCTTCCGGATTCACCACAAACAAGCTGATGCTGTGTCCAGAAGTGAATCTTCCTACCGATCTTTTTGTTGGCGAAACACCAGACGAGGTCTCGAAGAATCTCTCTCAGTTCGTGTCAGAATATTGGAAGAAAATGTGGACGGAAAACGAACAAGCGTGAGAGAAATTAGGCACCGCTATTCGGCATCAGAAGGTCACCTATGATCTCAAAGTTCACGGTCAGTCTTTCGGTGATGGTGACATTGCGTGGTTACACCATACTCTGAGAAAGAATGGTAAATCATCTAAGATGCAAGTCAAGTGGACTGGACCTTGGCGCAGTGTTAAGAAAATAACGGATGTCACGCACCTTATCTCAAGAAATGATTATAAGACGACTCAGATTGTTGGCTTCAGTCGATTGCAACCATGCTTAGTACGACCGGATAGTGAACATGAACCTACCAACAGTCAGGAAGAGTCATATGAGGGGGTTGATGAGACAGAGGAGGAAGCAGACATATCTCCATATCCCATTACGGCTCAAAGAGCTAAGCTTGTGGCACTGCAGTGGGCACGCCGCGAGTCCGAGAGGAACGAACATGAGAACTGTAGATATGCGAGTACCGAGGAGTCGCTGGCTGCTCAGTCAATTGACCGTAGGAGGGCGCCAAGGCTACGGTAAGGCAATTGTTCAAATTTCAACCGCAAATGTCTTACGCAGTCCTACATTTCTTTCAATTCCTTTTGTTGTTTTAATTTTTTTTTAATTAACTGCCCGGTTATAGAGAAAGATAAAATAAGATAAAATAAAAAGGTGCACAACCGTTGTGTTCCAGTGGCTGTTGAACGGTTGGTTGGCCAAACCGGTTGAATTGACAAAGCCGCACGAATAATGCAGATAACTTCGTGCACTGCGGTTGATGTGCGTTTCGTAATTATGTTAGCTGATTCTGATATTCGTATGTGGTAAAACAAAATTCGGATTAATCATGTGCAGTATTAACTTTGAGAAGGATTGGTTAAAAGTCGTTTGATTTATGTAAAGTAGAATTTGGTTTGTGTGCTTTTGGAGAAGCACTCCTAAAAAACGCAATGGATTTTTAAGTTGTCGATTGGAATCATTCGCTTTGAGTGCTTTTGGCGTAAGATTCTGCATTTGGAGTTAACTGTTAGTGAAATGTAACATTTTTTGTTGTGATTGTTTAGATACTAGTGGGAGGTTTTCTGTCGCTGTAGCACCTGCGTATTAGTAGTGATGTAGATGTGAGGACGCAATCTCAGCTAACATGGTCTGATGGCGACGATAGGTTTGGGCGCTTTTAAGTGTTGAGCGCCGTGGGTCCTGAGCGACTTTTGGTTTTGGTAGAAATGCGTTGTCCTGTAGGAAGCGCAATCTCTCTACCCTAGTTTTCGTGGTGGTAAGCAGGGTAAGCCTGTGTTTTTAACCTGTTGCGGATCTGTTTGTTGAGAAGCTTTTTTCTGCAGTGTACTTTGAAAACTGTAGGGTACCAGCATAGCATTGGTAATAGTCTACTATGATTTTAATCATGCATAGATTGAATAATCAACTTGTGAAGATCAGTGTTTATTGGGGAATCGCCGAAAGACTGCTCATAGTACAGATGACACTGCATTGAAATCAGAAATTTGATGAGATTCTAAATGTACCCATTTGAAAGGAGTTGTTCGCATCAGCGGCAACTGCAAGAAATAGGTATGAGAAATATACATTGTTAAAAAAAAAAGAAAAAGGGAAACAGTAAGAGAAAATCCGTAAACTTGGCGACCTTGTGCACAGCAAAACATTTTATGGAACTTTTGACAAAAAATGCAAAAGAAAGTGACAATTTTGTGGTACTGTGATGAAATTATTAAATAAGAAGGCACAACTTATAAGGATATGGATATTTGCATCCAGTACTAGCAAGGTAATGAAGTTATAACAAAGTATTTTGGATCCCAGGTTCAATGGCATGCAACTGCAAATGACAAAGTGAGTCACTTTACAAGTAGAATACTAGAAAGCAACTAAAACATACAGAAACTTGTCTAAATAAGTATGGATGGAACAAGTGTATGCTGGATGTTTTTCAGCTTGATATATATCAAGATTAAAGAAGAGTACAATATATTAATCTTGAATATAGGGTCCTGTGGGCTGCATGTTGTACACAACGCTTTTAAGACTAATCCAGTTTCTACTAAATTCCAATGGAATCAATTCTTTCATGCCTTTATTATTTGTTTAAGGACTCACCAGCTTGATAGGGAGATTTCATGAAAGTGTCATTTAGCTCTAAAATGATACTAAAGCTTGTTCATCATCGTTGGCTGGAAAATGAGCCTGTG
Source organism: Margaritifera margaritifera (assembly GCA_029931535.1). Classification (NCBI taxonomy): domain Eukaryota; kingdom Metazoa; phylum Mollusca; class Bivalvia; order Unionida; family Margaritiferidae; genus Margaritifera; species Margaritifera margaritifera. The sequence continues at coordinate 7,326,568 of JAQPZY010001658.1, read as the reverse complement.
TGCAGTAGAGTTCTGAAAATCTGGGGAGATATAGTGAAGTATGTTTGGTGCAATTGAATCAGAGAAGATTCCCAACCCAGGAAACAAATCATGTGATACACTAAGTCGAGCAGTGAGAGACAAATGGAACCTAGCAAAGATACAGTTCTTCAGATATTTTGCTGGTTACTTAAAACCATTTTTGACTGCTTACCAAACAGGCAAACCAATGGTTTACTTTCTGTTTAGTGACTTGTCAGACATGTTGTGAATTCTCTTGAGGAAATTTATAAAGCCTGGTGCGCTTGAAGCTTGTACAACATCAGAAAAGCTTGCGAGGTTAGATGTTGCAAATAAACACATGTATATAGTCTAAAATAGAATTGAAGTAGAACTGTTAACTGTAAAGGCATTGAAAGAATACAAGATGTCAGAGATAAACGATTGATGGAGTTTCAAATTGAATACTGGCATTTCCTTGTCAATTTGACCAAAAAATAAAAAATAAAAAAATAAAAAAATAAAAAAAATGCACAAGTGTCCATATCTTATTCCTTAGTAAGAAATTTATCAGCATTAAAATCCCATGGAAATGGTTTCAAATTCAGAAGAGTATAGATTGAATTTTTAAAAAGCCGTGTCCAGTCGAGCAGGATTCAGCAGGAATAGGAGATGATTGTGACTTGGTCATTGATCCAGTATAGTCAGTTTGTGAACGATATTAGCCAGACAGGTTCTGCTATGTTTACAAATGTTTCACCAAACACAGACAGATGAAATTAATTCTATTCCGAGCGCATGTCTGAAGAAAGATATGCGAAACTGTTTCATATGACCAAGCCTTTGCTTGTGAAGTCTCATGGCCAACCCAGTGTGGAGTGAAGATTTTCTGTCAACCGAGAATTAGAAGTTGAAAATATGCAAGTGAAATCATTGGTTGCACAGAGGTTGATATGTTTACTGTGTTAAGAACTTCGGTGGAGCTCTACATGTAAAAATACCCATATTTCATAGGCGCTGTTAGCATCCGCAGCAACTGCATAAAAATAGATATGAGAAATATACCTTGATAAGGTAACAAAGAAAAATAAAACAGCAGGAATTCAGAAAGAAGAAAACAATACTTGAGAATATGGACACTCTGAAAATGTGTAAGAAGAGGCTGAAACCACACACACACACACACACACACACACACACACACACACACACACACACATATATATATATATATATATATATATATATATATATATATATATATATATATATATATATATAATTTAGTCACGAAAATTTGCCAAACTCTCTTAGGTACAGATCGACAGGAAAGACCCAAGAATTAAATAATCTGGAAGAAAAATTGAATGATATATTAGAATCCCTTAATAAGTAAAATGTAGAGACTATGCATAGCTTGGAAGATAAAATACAATGATTTGTCCAAAGTACACATGCAAAGTGACAAGTAGTAATGACAGTAACTTTTTTTGATAGTGCCGTTATTGTATATATGTTTATGATTATATTTCAAGACTTAAAATTCTTGGCTTTATTTTATAATTTTTGACGATAGATGCAGCACAAATACAGTAAAAGAGGTTTCAAAATTTGACTTCTAAAGTAGGTATGTTAATTTAAACAAGCCCTTGAAAAGTTCTTAAATTTAGTCCTATGATTTTTGTATGAGTCATGTCTTAAATTTTCAGTTTCAGTGGAAGATTTGTGATTTTAAAAAAATGAATTTAAAACTTGAACATTGTTTACCATGATGTAACACGCTTTCTGCTTAAGCAAGTGAAGACAAGCAAGACAGGAACTTATAGCATATTAACTTATAAACTTTTGACCCACAGTAATATTATCCTAAAGATTCAGTTGAATGCAGTCACTGATGTAGAAGATATGTAACTTCCAAAAAAATGTTACGCAAAACTTGAATGTTGTTTAGGATGATGCAACAAGCTCTCTGATTAAGCAGGTGAGACATAACCTCCTATCATATCATGGCATAAAGTTTAGATCTATGGTGATATGCCAAAGTTTCAGTTTGATGCAGCCAATGGTGTAGAAGATATGTGACTTTCAAAAACGTGAATGCAAAATTTTAACCTTGTTCACCGTGATGCAAGAAACTCTTAACATATAATAGTGTAAACTTTAGACGTATTGTGATATTATCCCAAAGTTTCGCTTAAATACAGTCACTGATGTAGACGATATGTGACTCTTACAAACTTTAACACAAAACTTAAACATATTGATGCCGTCGCTGCCTGAAAAGTGACTACATCTTATCATGCTTATGCAGGTGAGATAAAAACAGTTACTTCGTAAACTGAGTCACCATGTGCTGTTTCAAATTGAACTTTATTTTCCATAAATTCTATCTGTTGTATTGAATTGGTGTAAATTTCTCTCGTAAAATTTACGAGATCTTAAAGTTGCACTGTAAACGTAGCTAAGCACAATTAGTATATTTACCTGCATCAAATACCTAATTTATTCTTTCCTTTTACTGCACCTTTTTAACAACCTTGCTATCGGGACTGACACTAATTATCTAATTGTTACAAATCATTGAAACTAATCTGTAAATGTGAAAATTTTCTAAAGAATTTAAAGACATCTTTTATGTTTAAAATAAACAAATTAGTATTTGTATTGACTTGTATGTTTTTTCTTCTACATAACTAGCTTTAACCACACTTACATCCTGTCGAAACTTATAAACAAATAGGCATTATCTCTCAATACCGATAGTGTTGCTTTCATGTTAAACTTGAGAAATATTTCTTCAACCTCTCTGAGAACTGTTGAATTCAAAACAATATAGCTTTGTGACATTATTTATGTTTTGCAACACTTTCATACTGTTCAAGAAATGTTAAATTAATCAGCTAGTTTTTCGGTGGTCCAGATCTGCGAATTCACTATGGCCAAGCTCTGACATTTAACTATAGTCCGGCTCTGAATTTGTATAACTCAAACAAATATTCAGGAGCCCAGTGATATTCTCAATTTTTGTACAACATGTGAGAAACACAGAATTGCGAATGGCCTAGAGTAATAATGTATGGTAAATAACTTGAGGGTGCTGCTGGTCTTGTATGATGTCTGATGTCACATACAACTAAATCTATTTATGTGGTTGATATCCTTCAGTTTTGGGCACAAGATGACTTGCATTTGCAATACTGGTATCCCGATTTGTTTTTCGTTGTTCAGCCATTTTTGTTTTAGCAACAGCGTAAACCTACTGCGCATGCATTTACATTCAAGCGTGACAAAAATTAATTAAGACAGCAGTTATTATTTCATTTTAAGAAAGTTTGGCTTGGATGCCAGGAAACACTATTTAGAGACCACCTCAAATGAACACGAGAGCTCTATAATGGAATTGAAGAGGTCTTTAATTCATTTTAAGACCTCTTTAATTCATTTATAGACTTGTTGAACCAATACAAAATTGGAATATAATTAGACCTCTTTTATTCGGCACTGGTTCTGCAAATCTGTAAATGAATTCAAAAGGTCTTTAAATAAATTAGAGACCTCTTTCAATTTAATTACAGATCTCTTTTTCAATTAAAGAGGTCTCTAAATAGTATTTCCTGGCATCCAAGTTTAACTTTCTTAAAATTAAATAATAACTGCTCTCTTAATTAATGTTTGTTGTGCTTACGTGTACACGCATGCGTAGTAGGTTTACGATATCGCTCTGAAATTTGAAGGAAATAAACAAGGTAAATAGATTAGCTGTATGTGAAGTAGGGCATCACTGAAACCCGGAATATAGATATCAGTTTTACTAATTTTAGTAATGGTGGCCACATTTGATAGCAGATTGACACGATTTGTACAAACTTGATAGGTGCCAGGAAGTTTTCAGTTAAATTTGGTTCAGATTGGTACAGTGGTTTTTGAGAAGAAGTTTAAAATGGCAAATGTTGATGGATGACAGACGATTGACGCAGGGCTATTCCATAAGCTCACTTGGCCTTGTAGCCAAGTAATCTAAAAATTAAAGGCATATCAAACACCTACCTGCCAGACCTTAGCAACAGACATGTCTACCTGCCAGACCTTAGCAATATCTATACGTTTGACCTAAGCACTGGAAATATCTACCTGCCACACCTAAGCACTGAAATATCACTCTTTTAAACCTTAGCACTGGACATATCTGCCTGCCAGACCTTAGCACCTGACATATCTACCTGCCAGACCTTAGTACCGGAGATATCTACCTGGTTGACCATAACACCACAGATATGTACCTATCAGACCTTAGCAATATAGAGATATGCAATTCCCAGGCCTTAGCATCAGAAATACCTCCTTTTGAGACCTTGACAAAGGAGGTATGTACTTCTCAGACCTTAGCACAGGACATATATACTTCATTGACCTTAGCACCAGGTATATCTACATGTCAGACCTTAGCACTGGAAATAACTACCTGCCAGACCTTAGCATTGGAGATATCTACTTGCCAGACTTTTGCACCGGACACATATACTCCCCAGACCTTAGAATCACACACACATACAGATATATATATATATTGTTACGACTCTATGGTCTAAGAAAAATGTAACAGAAAGAAAGTGAAACCAACAAATCAACTAAAAAATCAACAAGCAATTTATTACTAGATAATTAAAATGAAAAATCAAAAAGTCACTTACAGTAATGTGTTTTGAAATCCTAATAATCCAATAAGAATGATTGTTCTAATCACAAGTCCTAAATATAGAATGTTCCGAATTCGCGGCTGTGTCCTTGAATGTTATGATGTGCTTATGGTCTCCAAAGTCCTGATGTACTAGTAATCTTGATGTGCTGATGTCAAAATGAAGTATTCCAAAATCTCTGAATATGTTCACATAAATTCCAAAATCATTAATTAAATATCCAAATCCAAAAGTTTATGAGCACTGTTATAATCCAATGAATATTTAAAATAATTCCTCTCTTAGAATTTGGAATGAATTTTCACAACTGTAATAGCTCTTTACAAGACTGATGGTATTGTGAAAACTGAAAAAATGTCCACCAAACATGGTATATATAAAGATTGGTCACATGACAGAATGTTCTGGAATGTGTGTCATCTTAATGGAATTTTACTTGTAAACAAAAATCAACCTTGACCTTCAAATTGAGAAAACATATTGATCAAAACAACCTAATTCAAGGACACTAGTTAAACATGTTTTTCCTGATAACATTAAGATTTAAGCAAATATTAAAGTGAAGAAACATTTATAATTTCCTAAAATATTTATAATATTATATAAACATCATACATAACACCTCCCCTCATAAAGAAAAAGAAAGATTTATATAATAAAGCTTTCTTTTGAATATACATCTAATACTATAATAACCAAAATTACATAAGAACATGTTTTATGATACTGGACTTAATTACATCAAGCAATATTACATTTCTAGGCACGTGAGAGTGCAGCTGCAATCACATTGTCTTTTCCCCTGATGTGTTTTGATGTCAATGTTATATTCTTGCAATATCAAACTCCATCTCAACAATCTCCGATTTTTATCTTTCATTTTGTTGATGAAAGTAAGGGGATTGTGATCACTGTACACAATAATTGGAGAAAGAGCTGAGGTAACATACACTTCAAAATGCTGTAAAGCCAATATCAAAGCCAAACATTCCTTCTCAATTGTGGCATAATTTTTCTGGTGCTTGTTTAGTTTTTTAGAAAAATAACACACAGGGTGATCCACACCACTTTTGTCTTCCTGAATCAATACTCCACCAACCGCTACATCACTTGCATCAACAGATAATTTAAATGATTTGCTAAAATTTGGTGCAGAAAGAACTGGTGCATTCTTAAGCATGGCCTTTAACTTGTCAAAAGATTCCTGACACTTGTCAGACCAATAAAATTTGGCTTTCTTACTCAATAAACTTGTCACAGGTTCAGCAATTTTTGAAAAATTGGAACAAAATTTCCGATAATATCCAGCCATACCTATAAATCGCATCAGTTGCTTTTTACAAATTGGAACTTGAAATTCAGAGATAGCTTTGACCTTAGCTTCTATAGGTTTAACTTGACCTTGTCCCACAATATGTCCTAAAAATGTGACACAAGCATGGCAAAACTCACTTTTGCTCAAATTAATTGTCAGATTCGCGTCGCTGAGTCGATCAAAGAATTTTCGAATGGTTTCCAAATGATCTTCCCAGGTGTTGTTGTAGATAATGACGTCATCGATATAAGCGTCACAATTATCAAGACCAAATGTTATCATGTTCATCAGACGTTGAAACGTTGCAGGTGAATTTTTCATTCCAAACGGCATAACTTTATATTGATAAAGTCCATCTGGAGTTACAAATGCTGAAATTTCTTTTGCCCTTTGCGTCAATGGAATTTGCCAGAATCCTTTTAAAAGGTCAAACTTGGTGACATATTCCGCATTTCCAATTTTATCAATGCAATCGTCCATTCTTGGGATTGGAAATGAATCAGTTTTGGTGACACTGTTGACTTTTCTATAGTCAGTACACATACGGAATGTATTATCTGGCTTGGGAACAAGAATACATGGTGAACTCCAGTTACTTTTACTTGGTTCTATGAAATCATTCTCCAGTAAATACTGAATTTCTTTCTTCAGATAGTTCTGTTTGAGAGGATTCATCCTATAAGGATGCTGTTTCACAGGCGCAGAATCTACAATGTCAACGTCATGATAAATTTTACTTGTTCGTGTTGGAACATCAGGAAACAAGTGCTCATATTCATGTAATAGCTGTTTTAGTTCATTTCTTTCCTGTTGTTGTAGATGTGAAAGTTTCTGGTCTAGGTTGCTCAATATTTCTGAATTCCGAAGATTGGTTATACCAGAGTCACTATAGTCTGATTGTACTCCATCGTTGATATCTTCACTGTGTGGGACAGGTACAACTAAATTAACTAAATAATTAGCTGAGCTATCTCTGTCAAAATATTCCTTTAACATATTTATATGACAAAGTTGTTTCTGTTTCCGTCTCCCAGGAGTGTTAATGATATAATTTAAGTCATTTATTTTCTTTTCAACGGTATAAGGACCATAAAATTTAGCCTGAAGAGGATTCTGAGGTATGGGAAAGAGATCCAGAACTTTGTCACCAGGTTTAAAACTCCTTTCCTGTGAATTTCTGTCATACCTTAATTTCATTTTTGACTGGGTAGTGTGAAGATTAGTTCTTGCTACTTCACAGGCCTTTGACAACTTGTATTTGAAATCAGAGACATAATCAAGAAGATTAATCTTTGAATCTTCATTTGAAAGAAGTTTCTCTTTCAATAATTTCAATGGTCCACGGACAGTATGACCAAAAACTAGTTCAAAGGGACTAAAACCCAACGACTCTTGAACTGATTCCCTAACAGCAAACAACAACAAATGAACACCCTCATCCCAATCCTTTTCTGTATCAAAGCAATATGATCGAATCATATTCTTCAAAGTTTGATGAAATCTTTCCAAAGCACCTTGACTTTCAGGGTGATAGGCAGAAGATTTAAACTGTTGGATGACTAATTCATGCATAACTTGTTGGAAAATTCCAGACATAAAATTTGACCCTTGATCTGACTGGACAGATTTGGGAAGGCCAACAAGTGTAAAAAACTTCACCAAAGCTTTCACAATAGTTTTAGTTTTTATATTTCTCAGAGGAATTGCCTCTGGAAATCTTGTAGATGTACACATGATGGTCAACAAGTATTGGTTGCCTAACTTGGTTTTAGGTAAAGGACCAACACAGTCTACTATTATTCGACTAAATGGTTCATCAAATGCAGGAATAGGTTGCAGATGAGCCTTAGGTATCTTCTGATTGGGTTTTCCTACCATTTGACAAGTGTGACAAGATCTGCAGTATTTAGAAGCATCACTTTTGAGTTTCGGCCAATAAAAATGATTCAAGATCTTGTGATAAGTCTTACGGACTCCTAAATGACCAGCCAAAGGAGTTTCATGGGCTAAATTAAGAATTTCCTGTCGATATGACTTAGGAACAACAATTTGATAGCTCACTGACCACTGGTCACCAGCGGGTACATCAGGTGGTCTCCATTTCCTCATAAGGACCCCATTTTTCACAAAGTAACACACTGGAACTTGTGTGGCTTCAGTTTCACTAATAGCCCTCTGAAACAAACAAGATATCTCGGGATCTTGCTCCTGTTCAACGACAAGGGATTGTCGTTTGTCATCCTGATTACAACAAAGAGAATGAGTTGCCAAAAGAGGATCACTGTGATCAATACCATTTGATTGATCAATACCTGAGGAAAAAGTGACCTCATCAAAAGACTGACCAATACATGTGTCAGCTAAAGGAATAATATCCTGATCAACATCACTCTCAAGAGCTCTTTTTGCCATAGCTCTAGTAACTGCACAAGCAGGGTACAAATCAGGGATTTCAGTTTCGACAGGATCAACTTTCTGATCCAACAAGGCTTGTCAGTTACAAGTGGATTAACCACAACCTTATCTCCAGCTAGGTCATTGCCTAGTAATAAATGAACACCCTCTATGGGTAAAGAAGTCACTGCCCCAACAGTCACAGGTACAGAAACTAAGTCTGATGCCAAATTTACACAATGAAGAGGAACATTTACAAAGCCGCACTCTACTCCCTGAACAAGAACACTTTCACTTGAAGAAGACTCCTCAGACAAAGGCAAAGTACCTGATAATAAAAGACTCTGAGAAGCTCCAGTGTCCCTTAATATTTTAATTGGGATAGGTTTGGCAGAATCACCAATAAGTGATATAGAACCTTCTGACATGAATGGTTCATAAGCCTCTAAAATAGAATCAGACTGGGGTTTGTTTGACCCAACAAATGTATTGCTTTCAATACAAGACCGTGACCTTGACCTCGTAGAAATAAGAGCATTTGGAAAAGCTCTGTCTTTACTCTGTTGCTTATTTTTCAACTTGAAGCAATCAGAAATAACGTGCCCTTTTATTTTACAATAAGTGCACGTAGGAAGAGATAAGGATTTTTGATCAGTCTTATCAGATGTTTGATTCCTAACAGTTGTGCTGTTGTGAAATTTGGAAGTACTCGAATGAGATTGAAATGGTTTTTTACCAGAAAACTGCTGAGAGGACGACTTATTGCCAAATGAAATTTTGTGAGTCAAGGAATAATCATCAGCCATACGAGCAGCATTTTCCAAAGTTTCCACATTCTGCTCGTCAAGATAGGTTTTAACATCACTATGGATGCACCTCTTGAACTCTTCAATTAATACGAGCTGTCTGAGGTTATCATAAGCTTGATCAACTTTCTTGGCTGAGCACCACCTATCAAATAGTTGTTCTTTATCCCTTGCAAATTCGACATGAGTTTGTCCAGTTCCTTTTCTACAATTCCTAAACCTTTGTCGATATGCCTCTGGTACCAACTCATAAGCTTTCAAGATGTACTCCTTAACCACATCATAATCAATGCTTTGTTGTACTGACAGTGAAGTGTAGACTTCACGAGCTTTGCCAATTAGTACACTTTGTAATAACAAAGTCCAATGCTCTCTGGGCCATTTCAAGTTTTCAGCTATTTTCTCGAAATGAAGAAAGTATTTATCTACTTCTTTTTCCTGAAAAGGGGGTACTAACCTAATATATCTAGTAACATCAAAACCTGAACTTGTGTTTAAAGGAGTGGAGTGTGCTCTGTTTGCCAGTTCTAATTCTCTTAATTTAAATTGCATTTCCCTTTCTTCTCTTTGCATCTGCATTTGTATTTGCCTCTCTTCCTTCTGCATTTGTAGCTGCCTCTCTTCTTTCTCTCTCTCCATCTGCCTCTCTTCTTTCTCTCTCTCCATCTGTATCCGCCTATCTTCTTTCTCTCTCTCCATCTGTATCAGCCTCTCTTCTTTCTCTCTCTCTCTCTCTCTCTCTCTCTCTGAATCTGAAGCTTTGCCAACTCTAAATCCATCTGGTTCTTTAACTCTAATTCCCTTAATTTCCTGTCAGAACCAGATACAGGCTTTCTCTTCAAACTTAAAGCACTATTTTCAAAAATTCCCTTTCCCACTAAATACTGAATTAAAATAATCTTTATCTCCTGTTTTGTCAATGATACTTTTGCCTCAGATAGACTGTATTTTCTGGCAAGCTCGAGCAACTCATCCTTTCTCATGCACTCTAACCCCTCCTGGGTAGGTTTTGAAATGAAATTCTGAACATTAGATGCCATTGTAAATGCTTGTTGGTTTCACACAAAAAAAAATTCTCTATTAAAAATCTTTGCCAAAGACAAAAAAAAAGTTCTCCGAGACAAAATCAATATGAATTTCAAAGATAAATTTAATATCTCTAATATGTTTTAATGAAATTTAGATCCCAGAAGACGAGCCCCCAATTTCTGTTACGACTCTATGGTCTAAGAAAAATGTAACAGAAAGAAAGTGAAACCAACAAATCAAGTAAAAAATCAACAAGCAATTTATTACTAGATAATTAAAATGAAAAATCAAAAAGTCACTTACAGTAATGTGTTTTGAAATCCTAATAATCCAATAAGAATGATTGTTCTAATCACAAGTCCTAAATATAGAATGTTCCGAATTCACGGCTGTGTCCTTGAATGTTATGATGTGCTTATGGTCTCCAAAGTCCTGATGTACTAGTAATCTTGATGTGCTGATGTCAAAATGAAGTATTCCAAAATCTCTGAATAAGTTCACAAAAATTCCAAAATCATTAATTAAAAATCCAAAATCCAAAAGTTTATGAGCACTGTTATAATCCAATGAATATTTAAAATAATTCCTCTCTTAGAATTTGGAATGAATTTTCACAACTGTAATAGCTCTTTACAAGACTGATGGTAATGTCAAAACTGAATAAATGTCCACCAAACATGGTATATATAAAGATTGGTCACATGACAGAATGTTCTAGAATGTGTGTCATCTTAATGGAATTTTACTTGTAAACAAAAATCAACCTTGACCTTCAAATTGAGAAAACATATTGATCAAAACAACCTAATTCAAGGACACTAGTTAAACATGTTTTTCCTGATAACATTAAGATTTAAGCAAATATTAAAGTGAAGAAACATTTATAATTTCCTAAAATATTTATAATATTATATAAACATCATACATAACAATATATATATATATATATATATATATATATATATATATATATGTATATATATATATATATATATATATATATATATATATATATATATATATATATATATATATATATATATATATATATATATATTTATATAGTAAAAATCTTCTATAGCACGATGATCGGGGTCCACAAAACGATATCGTGCTATGTACCATATCTTGCTAGAGCCGTACAAGCCAGATGCCTGTAGAAAATGATGCATGCCCCCTCCCAAAATGGGGGGGGGGGGGGAAGTAGAAGTGAGCGGAAAACTACTTGCTTCATTGGCACAGTTACCATCTTAAATCAATATATAATGTATATTAAGCAAAAAATAGTGAACACATAGAGATTGCATCAGTATATATATATATATATATATATATATATATATATATATATATATATATATATATATATATATATATGTCAAACATATAGATCGAATAGTTAAAGTATCAACACGTGTATTAACCAACTGATCCCAATGCATTCGTAAGAGTGAATCCATAATAATTCCATCGAAAATATGCACACAGAAATATAATATTTTGTCATAGATCATTATGTGTCTGAATTCAACGCAAGACCAGCGGAAGGGGGACAGAGCAATACTATGGACTTCATTGACGCAGTTATCAACTTGTTCCATATTAAAGAAGACCTGCTTAAAACAGTTATTACATATTTAAAATTTTTATGTATATATAATCGGTAACTTAAGCGTAAATAGTTAAGAGTACGTGTACTCACTAGTCGAATCTGGTTGTATCCATAATAGTAATTCCATCCAAAATGTGTACAAAGAAGTATAATGTCTAAAAAAAAGTGTTTCCTAGATCCATTCAAATGTTAATACTTAATTTCTTGCTAATACATTCACAACAAACTTATGAAACAGTTTGTTTCCCGCAACATTAATATTTGCTGGACATGTCCAAAAGGATCTGATTTTTCTGACCGACAACACAATGCATAATCCAGACATTCTGAGTTTTTAAAAGAAAAAACCCGTATTTAGGCTCGAAAAGTACATGTACTTAAGCTGAAAATTTATACATGAGGTCAAAGGTATTGACCTCGTAAAGTACTTGCGATGAGAATTCTACAGGTGTGTATACATGTAAACTACCTGTACCCAGTTTGGAAGTAAACCATTCGATTTTATGGGTACAGAGTGCCTTCCATCAAAACAGCTGAGTCATCCTCTAAAGGACAGAGGGAAAAATAAATAAAATAAGCCCAATATTCATGAAACTTTTATTTATAACTATGACTTTGCTTTTCTGCAGAGCAAAAGCATGGAGTAGAATGTTTGATCATATTATCCAATCTCTCCACCCTACAACTTAAATGGTTCTGCACCATTCAGTTGTAATACTGGCAGGACAGTTTCCTGTGTATATGTGAATGATCTAAAGCTATTAAAAAAAGGGGGGGGGGGGGGAAACGCTTACATGTGTAATTCCTCGCACATGACCAGTTTGGTCGCACGCGAGTATAATTTAAGTTCATCATCAGCTTACATGTGTGTGGTAATGACCATAGCTGCTAATTCGGGCCATAAACTTGTTTCAGCGGGTGTGTATGACGGTTGATTGAGCAGGCATTGATAGTCTATTGTTTTCCATTGAAAAGGTAGTTAAATTAATTGATTTAAAACTTCGGGTAAGAAACTTTTTCAGACCACCACATTGTTTGCTTAACCTGTGAACATATACAAATCTAGAAGCTAATTGCATTTGTTTATCTCCGGACTTAGTCCTACCCATGGTTTCAGCATTGTCTTTAACAGTAAAAGCTTTACGTGTCTGTATCCCGTTATTTGTTGCAAATACCCACTAATTAACACTTTGACACCTATTTGTTTGAACGACTACAGTAAGAATAATTGTTAAGGAACAACGGGGTCATTTTTATAGGGAATGCATGATATTGTTCACTGGTCAACTGATTGTTTGACGATTGTCTGATAACACCGCAAAGCCTCGTGTGCGTGTTGGCGGCTTTTTTTTTTTTTTTTAATGCTTTTATAAATCATTGCCCCATAATTTGAACAACCTTTAGCAGTGTGATTGACTTTGATGAGTAGCAATTACTAACGTTAATTGATTTATAAATTCGGATGAGATTCTTTTTTTTCTTTTGGGCAACAATTATACACAGAATGCATTGAAGAAAAACACAAAAAAGACTTTCTGGCTTTATTGTTCATGGTTAAATAATAATAAGATTAACACTCATCAGCTTTTAAATGAGCTGACATCTTACAAAAATAAGCTAAGATCAAAGTGTAGTGATTAATTACTGACACATTTGAAATGAATATTCACAAATAGAAACGATTAACGTCTTTATTATAAGAAAGATGCAATCATAAGACACTTTTTCTTCAAGAATACAGCACATCTTGCCAAATTATTAAATCAAACTTGTTTATTTTGGCACAAAACTTTGCAGTACTTCAAGAATTTGGTGAAATTATTGTAACATTTCGGGAACCATGCTATGATCGTGTTATATCCGAATTTGAACACGATATCTTCCCCAAAATGATAATTAATTTTTGTACACATTATTTTTCGTACTTTTATAAATATTTAGTTTTTCATCTACGAGAAATATATGAAATTTTGAGAATCAAGCCACGATCGTGTTATATCGGAATTCGTGTCATATTCCAGTCATATCTACTTCCCTGACCTTAGCACCGGACATACCTACCTGCCAGATCTTAGCACCGGACATATCTACCTGCCAGACCTTAGCACCGGAAATATCTCACTTTCAGACCTTAGCACAGGATATATCTACTTCCCTGACATTAGCACCAGACATATCTACCTGTCTGACCTTAGCACTAGAAATACCTACCTGCCAGACATTAGCACTAGATGGGTCTACCTGCAAAATCTTGGCAAAGGAGATATGTACTTCTCAGACCTTAGCACTGGGCATATATACTTCCCTGACTTTAGCACTGGATATATATACTTCTCTGACCTTGGCATCAGAAATATCTACCTACTAAACCTATCACCAGAGATATTTACCTCTGTTACATCAGCACTCCTAATCTTAGCACAGGACACATCTAATTCCATGACCTTAGCACCAGACATATCTAACTCCATATCTTTAACACAGGACATATCTACTTCACTGATCCTAGCTAGTACCAAACATATATACATTCCAGACCTCAGCACCAGAAATATTTACCTCCCAGACCTTAGCAACAGACATGTCTATCTGCCAGACATTAGCAATGAACATTTCTCCTCACAGACGTTAGCATCAGCTGTATATTCCTCTCTGACAACAGCACTGGACAGTTCTAACTACATTATCTTTTTATTTGTGACTAATCTATTTTTTGTGTGGGATCTTTTCCTTTATTTGATATTTGCTCCTAATAGAGATCTTCTTTCTCAACTTGAGGTTTCTAGGGCAGAGATGAAGCAATGTATATACTATCTTACACGTAGTAACATAGTTTACTAACGTGTTTGGAGAATTGCATTTTAGTCATTTAGGATGAGAGGATATAATAGGCAAGCAAACAGACATCCGAGTGGATACAAAGATAAAACTGGAATAATGAGAATAATGAAAACTTCATAACTTTGTAATAAATTATAAGAAATATATCACAGCTCTTGTATGTTGATCAGTCTGTTTATTATAGAAGATTAAATTTGAGATGGAGTTAATCATATATATGTACATCAACAAAACTGTTGACAAGATATTTCTTGTTAATGTGAATAAAATGATTTATAAAAATAAAAGAAGCTTGATGGCCTTCAGCCAAAATCATGGAGACGTGTTGCATTCAGCATACTGACGGAGGTACAGAATGATAGAATGATAGGTAGAGTGAAAGATGAATGAATGCACAGTTAGGAAATTAAATACAACTTATTGTCGGGTGTCAATTTTCATGGATTTCTTGGTCACCCCAAACCTGGAATTTAAATACTAAATGAACAAAATATTGTATCTGTGAAGACAACAGGACCCAGCTGCCCAAATGACAAATTTAAGTACTGACAAACATGGAGATTTTCTTTTATATGTGATGACAATAGGACCCAACTGCCCAATTGACAAATTTAAATACTGACAAACATGAAGTTTCTCTTGAAGCCATGAAAATTGACACCCAGGAATATAAATGAAATCACAGTAAGCACATGACTCATACAAGTGTCAGGCATTAAATTATAATGATTTTCTTTCTTTTCTAATTCCTTTCCAAAACTTAAGATTAAAAATTTCATGAGCATGTTCTTTGCAGTGCCTAACAATGTAATATTAGGTTCAGGGCCGTCGCAAGCTCTCACTGGACCAAACAGCGCCCCGGGCGAGCGTTGCCTTCGGCACTCCAAACAATCGTAAAAAACCCCACTGCAAACTATTTACTTTTAAAATGTATTCATGAGAATAATAACTAAACGTAGGTATTTTAATGAAAAATATGTACGGTTATTTACGTAAAATACAGAATAAAAGTAAAAGAACCTGATCCGTGAAATCCCCCCCCCCTCCCAGGCTTGACGCCCCGTATCGCCCGCCGCTTACGACGGCCCTGATGATGTAATATGAAAATCCACCCAGAATATCCCATTTGACTTGTTTAATTTATGTAAATTCCTGTGTTGCGGCCTAAAAATAGTGGTGACATCAACCTTTTGAGAATGAAACACGCTGTTCCTAAACAGTAAGTATTGTGTGAATACGCTTCAAGATCACGTAAATGGGCATAAATGAATGATAAACAAAATTCACCTGATAAATTGTATTACCATTTTACAACTATTTCTGTTAACCACACCCCCATACCATCTTATTTGTAGCAAAATCTTGACTTTCCTGGCCCTTTCTTGTCGTTACAGGTTTTCCTGAAAATATATGGATTTGAAATAACTTACACTCAGTTGTAAAGAAAAAAGTAACATTCAACTTTTAGATGTCTTTCTCTCTAGCTATCATTCGGTGTTACTCTGTTATTTTATTAAAACATTTGCATTTTTCTATGCAAATATAAAAGTACTCATTCATAAAGATTATACAATATTGGACAGAAGTACTTGGTTTAGAATATGATGGGTAATTATCAGTGGTTACTTGTTTTACTTGAATATAAAGTGCAATTCTGTGCAGATTTTATAATGATATGGCTCATATCTATTATCGTTATGCATAACACCATCGTGACACTTAGAAACCAAGTAATTCTAAAACATAGTGATAATTCATGATCTGAAAATAGCACGAAGTTGGTTTCCAGATGACCAGGTGTAAAATGAATTTTTGCAAATGGCATACAACTTCATGACTCAATAATATAAGTATGAGGCATTCACAAATAAAGACATTGATGATCACAATCAAAAACAAAAGAATACGTATTTCCACAAGCTCAAATGAAAATTCATAAACCAAACCTTAAAACAAGTGTAGACAATACATACACTTAAGCCATCAGAAAAAGTTACAACAGCATCCGGTATTACCAGAATGCGAGTTCTAGTGCTTAAAGGCACTTACCATGTTCTTAGAGGTAAACATTAAACAAGGCATTAAAAAATCACATTAAATTCAAAGAGATTGAAAGAGATTCACTTAATCATTAATAAATACATGTAGTTACAAAAAGTTGATTTGTTGTTGAAACAAAAAAGTGATTATCTTTTACGAAAGTTATGTATCAAAATCAATAAACAGAACTTACATAATATACTGCAGAGGAAATTGGAAACTAGAAAAGAAACCACCCATAAATTACTTCTTTATAAGTTTGCAATAGTTAAAGAAAATTCTTACTTCAAAGACATTATATATTCATTTTATCCATGCTCATACTAATCATGTTTACTGTATGTACTATAAAACTCTGTCCAGTCAACACCCTAGTTCTGACAAGATCCCAATTCCATGTTGTACATCCAAGAACTAAAACTACTTCATTATAAAATATTAAGACCAGTAATTACAGAACTGTTTGATTGTTTGATTGACTTGTGTACCCCACAACAATGACAAAGTCGGTCAATGAATAATGGATATCATACAACTATAATTAACATGCTCATTTGACAGCAAATAAAAGGCATGATCATCTAAGCTATTCAATAGTTTTAGTTTATATCACAGTGGTAACTATGTCTATATTACATGTCAAAAGCTAGAGTAATTGAATATCAATTTCTTCTGTGATAAAATGGATATACACAGTTTAAGCATATAATAAGATTATTTGACATGCATGAAAACTGAATAAAAACACATTTGACCATAGGGCAGGTTACGAATTCACCTTGTTACTGTAAATTGAATTTGATGTAATTTACCCAAAGACCTGGCATGCACCGCCATATTGCTTTCGGAAAAACAGAACAACATTGGAGTGTATACAATGTGATGCTTACGCTGAACTATGTCTTATACTCTGTGAACTATGTTGCTCTGCTCATATCAATGTGTACAAAATAACACTTATAGATAAAATAATAACCAGATTTAGTTGATAAAAGAAATAAAGACAGTCTTGAGGTCCTCTAATTTGGGGAGATTAGTGATTTATCGGCTAAGATGATAGTTGTTTTATTGTTCGGTCTAATAAACACAGTAAATAAAAAACCATTCAATAGTAACATCCGTTTATTGTCGTAATTTGCATCTAGTATTTCCATTCCCTATTTCAGTAAAATTATAATGTCCGTTTTGTGAAATGCTATGGTTCTTTATTATCTTCTTGTTTATTCTCATTCGTGTGTAAATTCATATAATTCGCAATTCTCCTATTTATCAATCTTTTCTTACATTCATTTATTGTTCGTTCGTTTTTTTTGTTCATTCTTTCATTCTTACGTCTATTCTTTTACTTACCAACTTGTATGCACATACCTCTGTTTGTTCATCCCTTTCATTGTGCATTCCTTTTATTTATAAGACTGACTGGTGAAATTGAAAACTAAATGAATTGTATTTATTAATGGCAATCTCAATAATAATTATTTAGAAGAAAACAATTGTCAGAAATATCTTAAGGCACATAGTTGTAATTAAATTGATACAGACGTGGTGGAGGAATTCGTGAAGATTATGTGAATTTTTATCGAGTGAACAAATATGCGCGATTTAAAACTGTTTATGCATTAACGTTTTCAGATATTCAAAAGCTTGTATGTGTTAAAATTGTCATGAAAAGGTAAATTAATATTCTAGCCATAAACTTAATATTGAGGCAGGTAGATATGAAGTTGACATTGCATTAGAGTTTAAAAAAAAAAAATCTGTTGCAGAAATAATGTAATATTTGTTCATGACTAACACTGTGTATTATTTAAAAAATTTACCAAGATATCGGAAGAAAAAAAAAAAACAACAACAAAAAAAAATATTAGTATAAGCGTTGGTGTGCCCATCCATCTTAAGGAAAATTCTATAATGTCCACAGTTTATATATAATTTATTAGCTAGACAAAAACTGGTACCTAATGTCTGACAGTTATACTATAGGAAGTGCATTGCACTCCAATATAGTGACCTTTTTTTGTATGCATTATAGGACTGTAGCCTAAATTACTGAAATAAAGAATATACATTTACTTCGATTTCCTCTTGTAGGGAGATAACATTGAACCACCTTTTCAGCTGTATAACAGTGACTTTCTATTAGGCTGTAAGGTAATGTCGCCCTGGGGAATGTAGTCTTCAGTTAACTCTACATACTGAAACTTAGCCGCCATGTTACGAAGTTTGTCCATCGCATTTAAGTCACTGCCCATGCGGGCTATTTTTAGGTATAAGGTCATTATGCGTTGCGTCACATCCGACTAATTCGTAACCTACTCTATTGACCTATTATAGCTCTTCCTTCATGACACTGATTATTTATTTTGAAATACAGTGAAACCCCATTAAAATTGAACCCCCGGTATACAAAAATGCCCTCAATATCAAAATTTGTATTTGGTCCTGAATTTTTCCTTCTTTAATATCATCTTTTTGCAAGTAAACATAAACCCCTCTGCTCTAAAAACCGAAACAAAAATTCAATTTTACACTAAAAAAACAAAACAAAACAAACACACACCTGGTACACCCTGGGCCAGATTATTACGGTCAGAAAATACTATTGTAGGCTTATCGGTGACTAAATCACCCAGAAATGCCCCAAGGGCACGAGAGGTAAGAACAATACTCAACACATGCACCAACACAGATCAGGGTTGACAAAAAGCTAATCGAAGTCTCTGCACGTTAAAGTGCCAATTTTTAAGGTCAAATTTTTAATAACTAAATGCTCGTAGATAAGCCAATTAAGAAACATTATGTGTATCTGCTTATTACCTAGTCATGTTTGATGTTATTCCTTTCTATAAATTATTAATAAAACTTTTAAAATAAAAATTAAATACCTGGGGTTTAATAACGCTTTTGAAACTTTGCCAACATTTACAGACAAGACAGTATTCGGAAGGAATGCATGTTGTTCAGTTAGTTTTTAATTAAGTGTTAAAAAGCGAAATTGTTTGCACTCTTACACGCACACAGACACATTTTCTCTCAAAACTACATCTTCTCTCTCTAGTGACATAAGTGCCATCTCTATTTCATACACACACGAACAAAATTCTTTTGCGGTCTCTCTCAAATCATATGAAAAACATTAACGTTATTTTGGTTTTAAAAAAGTATGGGTTTTTCGTCTTAAAATTTAAGGTTGATATCAATGATGATGAGTTTGTACATCACTTATAAATAAAAAAAATCCCCATTTTTTCCATGTCTGTGAGACCCTCAGTAAACCGAAAACCTCTAAAAACTGAACATTTTTCTTGGTCCCAATGATTTTTGATGGGGGTGGGTGGTCACTGTATTACCAAGATTCTGATAACTGTGCAGATTTAGTTCTGTTATACATTCAAATATTTTGAATAGTAAATATACTTTAAACATTTTATTCATAGCTGAGATTAATAATGCCAACATATTAGAAGCATTAAAATAAAAAGTGTCAATACTCATCCAAATAAAAATCTGTAAAAAGATTAAAAGGTCACACACTGTTCTGCAGAAACAAAACTGAAAAAAATGGAAAGACAAAACAAAGGAACATGATCAATCACTATTGTAATAACCATAATAGACAAACTTCCAATTTTATCATGAAAGGAAATTTTGCTGGCTACAAGGTATATATGGTAAGACAGATTGCAAAGGAAATTATTTCAGAATTATTGTGCATATAGATGTTGGGACTTTATAAAATGTGTCACGAATTACAATACTTAGTAATTTTTCATTCTGAATTAAAATATAAAGCAAGTCAGTAAAGAAAATGAATGGAAATAATATATTGAAGAACAATTAGTATATCATTCAACTTGTTTTTTTAAAAGTTTATAGGATTAATATGCAATTATGGAAGTAACTATAATTTTGCTTTCGTAGAATGAAAACTAGGCCTGTATACATTTTAGAAAAGTTTACTCTGACCTTGAAAATTGTTTTGACACCACTTCAATTGTGATAGATGAGTATTTACTCAGCTGCAGGACATTATCGTGATCTGCAAGATTTTACAAGTTTCAGCCACAATAACACAAAATAAATAAAATAGTAACGTTGAAAACTTTCATATCACTTTCTGCAATACTGTAGGAGTTAGCCTGGCCTCTTCCTGCAATATAAAACAAAGCCATTCTTGCAGGTCTTCCGAGGTAGGACATTTCTGCGGCATCTCTTCTGGACAGAAGCTCATCACAATCATCCTTACATCGTCAGCAGAGGAGAAACCTTCAGAGATGAGCTGAATAAAAAAGGAAAAAAGAAAGAATACATCAGTGGGTATCTATTTATTGCCTAGACTTTACATAAATATACTGAATTTTATCAAGAACGCGTATCGTTTATAAACAATATGAATGCAATGTCCCACAAATGAGGGAATGTGATGTGCTGCTCTAAACATGATGACTAAATGCTATGGGATGTTAAAAGACAATATTAAAAGATGAGCGGAGCATACATCTGGTCGAATTCATCCTAAATACTGTCAATTAAAGTACGTTATCATTATATAATTTGACAAAGGCTTTCAGCTGAGTAAAAATGCAACATTATACAATTAGTGACATCTGATATGGTTGTTGGCCTTGGTGAATATTACTTTCCCAAGTTAATAAATAACTGTAGCAACCAAAACTAAATTGTTTTATTACATGGCTTTAAATTTTCTAATTTATCATAATTTGCATTATGCATACACTCCAAGCAGGAAACTTTGGTACCGCAATCAGTGGTCTGAATCTCTGATGTCAACCTTGTTCAGGATATCACAGGTGGAGTGACATCCAAGACTAGGACTAAGCTGTCAGTTAAGCCTTTGGATTCAACCTTGCTTGTGCATGTGTGTGCTATAACCTTTTAGTAAGAGCAGCATATGGCTTTTTAACCAATCAAAATGCAGTAATAAAAAACTTAAGCAAATAGGCAACATGCATAACTTCACATTCTTGGTCATAGTTCTACCTGCTGTCTAAACAAACACAAAATATGCATGAATGCTCTGTCATGTAAACTCAGATAAATATCAAGTTTCATCAGTTTATTCCAGTTCAATAGAAAATCAAGTACCAATAGCATTAATACTTGTCAACGGTGAGAATTTTTAAACAAAATGCTTGAGATGCAAGGGTTACCTAGGTTATAATTTTCTATTCCCATATCTCGATGGACCGAACTAATATGCATATATAGTATGATTATAAAGGTAGTATATTCTGTTCTTCCACCAAAATTTGAAATGATGAAGACAAACACCATGTTGACATATGCTACATGATGTAAATCACTAATTGACAAAGAAAACTTAAAAGAAATGAAATTATATCTGCTGCAAATAGTTGGTGTTAGCAACAAAAATTACAACCATACTTTAAAACCAATATTGGTTCTTTTGAAAGTTTCTTGTCAAGAACTGGCAATGTATGAATTCTTGTTGGACCATTAGAGTAAACTACCTTGCCCAAGGATACACAGAAGCAGCCGGTCCAGGCAAGGTAGCATGGGTATTGAACTCATGACTTTTGGATTGAGTCCATCACTCAATCAACTGAACTTACTGTGACTCAGTAACTACTGACTAAAATGTCTTTATTATGTGCTGTTTTTAGTGCAAAAAGGTACAGAACCATGAGAACTGAGTAACAAATGTGCAAAATATGGCATTTAAAATTGTACCCTTGTAAATTATTGAGACTTGTATAGTGCTAAGTCCATATAGCATTTGTATTTTACTGATCATATGACTCGGTAAATCTCCAGTCATGATTTAAAAAAAGAGTTCTATAAGGGACTGATGCTCTACTAGCTGAAAAGAATTTCCAGGAATTAAAGATAAAACCATTTCTTCCTTTTAACTTCGTAAGAAGTCTTCTTGTGAAAACCCATGGCAATATTATTTTTTATTCAGGAGGAGTAGCAATAACACAATTTTCAACAAGATAAATAAATTTATTCAGAAGGAGTAGCGATGACATGATTTTCGAAATGGCCATTGGGGCTGCCATATTGGACATCTGATCGGCACCATTTTTATTTAGGAATAACCAGACATCGTAAGAAGTCTTCTGGTGAAAGGTTATGGCAATATTACTTTTCATTCAGGAGGAGTAACAATATCAAGATTTTCAAAATTGCCACTGTGGCAGCCATCTTGGACATCAGATCGGCACCATTTTCATTTGGGACGAACTAGACATCATAAGAAGTCCTTTAGTGAAAATTCAATGTTGATGATATGATCATCTATTTACGAGGAGTAGCGATAATAAGATTGTCAATATGGCCACTGTGGCAGCCATATTGGACATTAGGTTTGCACCATTTTTACTTAGGGCCAATTATATATCATATGAAGTCTTCTGGTGAAAACGTCATGTCAATATGACTTTCCGTTCAGGAGGAGTAGCGATAACAACATGTTCGAGATGGCCACTGTGGTGGTCATATTGGACACCAGATCAGCACCATTTTCATTGAAGACAGTCTTTTAGTGAAAACCTCATACTGATATGACCATCCATTCTGGAGGAGCAGCGATAACAAGATTTTCAAGATGGCCACTGTGGTGGCCACATTGGATATCCGAGCGGAACCAATTATATTTACGACCAACTAGGCCATGGGATGAATGTGTGTGTAAAGTTTCATGGCAATTCTCAAAGTAGTTTAAGAGGAGTATCGATAACAAACTTGTTCTAACGGACGTCAGACGACTGACAACAGACCATTCTAGAAGCTCTTCTGGTATATGATCAGTAGATCTACCCCCCCCCCAAAAAAAAAAAAAAAACAAAAACAAAAAAACAACAACAAAAAAACAAACAAACAAACAAAACAAATCATTTACTTGTCTTGGTAAAGGTGAGATTATAATTTGGTAACAAGAGTTCTAGCTACATACAGCTAAAATATATCTTATGTACTTCTACTCCAAGACATACACAAGGGTATAGAAAGTCCATAATTTCCAAATATGTTTTATTAAGGAAAGTCACTAAAATTTGTCAGACAGAGGAAGATAAAATACATGTAGGTATAGATTATAAATACCATCTTCGCCATAAATCTTTAGACGCCAAACACTAATTATACATTTGCAATGTTTAAAGATTTTGCGACAAGGAAAACATTTTCAGAAAAACTGTCTAAAAATTTCAGATCAACATTAGATCAACTGTTGTATGGGTTTTGGAGTCCATCAATTAAGCATTTCTTTCATAATGACTTTGTGTGTGTATATATATATATATATATATATATATATATATATATATATATATATATATATATATATATATATATATATATATATATATATGTATAGTCAGTGTATTCTATGTACATTATTTAATATAGCTTTTATGTAAACAATGGCATATCCAGATGAGAAATTCAGACAATAGACGCATCTCTATAAATAGGCCAACATGAACATAGCAGTTTCTACTTGACAATGCTATTTTTGGCAACGTGGGGTGTCAGGAACTTAATGCATAAAAGAAAACGTGAAATATGGATTTGTGTTTGTAAAAAGCAAATGCCCCTATTGCAAAAAATTTAATTCTAAAAAGTTTTAAAATTCAATAAAAACATTTGCAATATTGTTCCAGTGGCTTGAAAATCTAATCAGGTTATACGCATATAAATATATATATATATATATATATATATATATATATATATATATATATATATATATATATATATATATATATATATATGATTATAATGTATATTAGTGCAATCATTTACACATGGTTTTCATGAAAAAATGTTCAAGTTCAAAAGTGATCAAAAATATCAGAAAGAATGAAACATTGCTGCAATTGCCTGAAAATTATATAAGGTCAGTTAAATATGCATATAGAAATGTCTACATAATTTAATTGATCTATGTACAATGCTTGCAAATTGTGTTCACAAGGTTTTCCCAAAAAGTATTAGTCCAAAAATGTTAAAAAACATTTTTAAAAATGTAGAAATAGGTGAATTCTCCTGAAAATCTTATAGTCATCTATATATGCATACATAATTGCATGTGTCTACATTTAGTGTTTTTTTTAGCAATCCTGTTCACAAGCTTTTCTGGATGAACACGCAGATGGACACACATCAAGATGTCCCCATTTTTACAACAGTGTGCAGTGGGGGCATACAAAACCTTTCATCTGATGGATGATGTAATACACAATTAAAAGAATAATGATCAAAATATATACTTTTAAATTCTTTATAAACTCCAAATTGATATCATTCTCCATAGCTATACTCTTTATGAATGTTTTGATATTCTAAGTAATAGGAACAGAACAGAATTCATTATTAAACATATTTAAAGACATGTAAAAATACCGGACAAAACCATCAGTTTGATTTCTCAGACCTTCCTTAAATGATGATCAATGCGTAATGCTGCATTTGTAGTAGTCCCTAGTCTCAAGATATGAACCAACTGGTTCATGTCGCACGTCCATATTAGTCTAGCAGCCAAGACCAAAACATTTCAAAAGGTTCACCCCGAAAGCTAGAACAATTCTGAAGGGGTTATGCATTTCTATGACCCTTGTGGGAAACCCCTAGGGTGGATGTGGACTTCTGAAGTGCTGGAATTGTTTTCTACAGACAGGTGTGTTGAAAGACTTGGTACTCCCAAAACGGCCGCCTATAAAGCATGTTTGTTTCAATAGTGTATTGTCTCATATACTATCTAATGATAATAAATAAAATAAAATAAATTGGCAAATGCTAATCTTCCACAAGGTGCAAGAAAACCTCCCCCAGTTTGAATCTACCCAGTATTTTGCAAATCATAGCATCTGATGCATGGTGATTGATAATAAAATCTAGTTGTTTTGTTCAATGTAACATTCATGCTTTACTGTTGTTACTGTTATTATTGTAAAAGAAAACAAGTCCTTAGAACTATTAAATATTTTACATCACAGAATGAATGATAAGTAATAGCATGACTAAATATAATGAAGGTTATTATATCATATTTTGTATTTGACCCTACTTCAGATGTATTCCAGTCCTTTAAATCTTACTCGTCCATCCAAAAAACCAAAACTATCATTTAACTCTAGCAGATGTCATATCTACCGGAAAGAACCTGTTGAGGACCTCAGGAAGGCATCAGAACCGTGTAAAGGAAGCTCTGTGAAGGCCCTCGAATGAAGCAGGTGACAGCTTAGTGTATGAGAGAATTCAAAATATACTTGATGAACAGGGAGAGTGGACATTTGCTGGTGAACAACTCATCCAGTGGCATAAAAACTGTTATTCGTCATTCACAAACATCACAAACCTCACGCATGTAGCAGGTCACAAGAGGGATGAGCCCGCATCCACCTCTCAAGAACGGCCACTAAGGTCCGAATTCTGCTGGAAGGATGTCAGCATGTTTTGTGGACAAAAGTCACAAAACAAGTACAGAACTCTCATCAGAGTGGCTACATTTGAGTTCTACAGTACACTGGAAAGAAGGGTACAGGAGTAGGGTGACCATATCCTTCAATGCAGGATAGGTGACTTTTCAAAACTGATTGCAGTAGAGACTCAGTACCACAAGACTTAACATAGTCGATATATTTTTGTTGAAGAAGACATCCACTCGTTTTCTTTGTGGCCCTCATTATACCAACTTTAGAAAGTGGGAAAGCAGTTGATATGAATCAACTGCAGTCCAAATATAAGGAGTGTCTCACAAAGTATGTGAGTGAGGAGGATGCGCATTACTTAACAAAGCATAAGCTCAAGCAACGTTTGTTAAACGTTGTGGTGACAGCATACATATTTATCATGTTTCTCATACTAAGCCAGAAATTGTGGTCGGCAAGATTCTTCATCTTCAAGACGTAATCAACAATGCAGCAAATCTAAAGGAACCCTGTGAAACATTCAGGATAAGGAAGAGACGTCTCCCTTGATGTCATGGAGCAAGAATCATCCCCTATGTTGATTTTATTCAATGCAGCACTCATCCTTTGGTCCATGATTAAATCATGTGAAGGAATCCAGTATCAACTACTTTGACCCTTGGACTTATCAACAGAGAGCTGTGAGTGTCAAGTGCCCGATAAACTTTACATTTTTTTCTACTGGATCATATGTAGGCAACCGGCAAATTATGTGGATATTGTTGAGTAGATGTCTGAGAAGGACCCGGTGCTTCACATATAATTCCTTTCCCTGAGACAGGATATAGCCTACATGAAGTTCCGGGGCAAATATATAATACCAAAGCATGTGGGGCTTAGTGTCGCGCTACATTATTTAACCCAGTCTAAAGAGGTTGTTACATTGATCAAAAGTTTGGCCATGGCACGTGTTATGACAAAGTGCAGCGTATTGACACTTGCTGGGGAAATATTCAGATGTACTCAGAAAGTCCAGGTATGCCACAAAATATGGTTTATGGTAGGACCACACGTGGCGGTAATGACAATTTCAGTAGAGCCACAGAGTCAGTACAAGGTAAGCACGACGATGTTGTGAACATGGTGCTATATCAAACCAAGTATGGATTGCCGGAACACCAGGGACATTTGGACAATGGGAACCTTTCTCCAAATGCTCATTAAGGACAGTGAAAAAATAAAACAAGTTCTGATTCATCAAATATATGTGTATATCCTAACATGGGTGGCAAAAACATTACTCCTCAACACCTGCTAAGAAGAGCGAAGATGGAATGGTGTCTGAAATGTACATCTCATCATAAAGATATGAAAGCCATTGATCATGCACTGTGTTCAGAGTGATGCTCATGAAGATATTTAACTTAGACATGCCGCAATATTCCAAATACAGTGTACCAGGATGGACTGTGTATCATGTAATCCTGATTAACAAAGCTGTAATCAGCAAAACAAATATTGGGTACTGTCCAATAGTGCCAGCATCAATGGCGGATTTCAACACTGTTTGATGAAAAAGATTAAAATGATGTTCTATACGTTGAGCTCAGATTGGACCCTTTTCACCTACAATGAAGCATTTTACAATAAAGCACAGATGATTAAGTGGAGAACTCTGCAATGTTCAAGAGGGATGAGCTGAAAATGGGTGGCATGCACAGAGTGATGAATTTCATGGGTGACATTGAACATGTGATAGAGGAAAATGATTTTGAGGACATACCCGTTGAGAGTGACATCTATGGCTCATTTCTTTTGCCTCATGCAATTAAAGACAAAGCGTACAACAGGGGTGTTCGCACACACAAAATAATGAATGAGGCCCATGCAGAGGCCAAAATGAATGGCCCTCGGTGACTAGCTTGCAAAGGGATGCACCTGTAACTGAAGAGGAACGAGCTTAGATTTCAGAGCATGTAACAATATGTATTCAAATTCTTGTTGACAATGCTAAAGTGTATCATAAGAATGAAAGAGACGTTCAAGATGAAATCAAATAGTTAATCCAGGTTTTCCATCCAATACATGTTGTCATGGACAACGTTACGGAGCATGAACATTAGTGCTCTGAAACGTTTGTTCTGTGGGATAACTATGTGACTGACTTGTCTCAGATGCAGTTAGATGCCATTACAGTAAAACGGGATGATAAACGCAAAATAGAGTTTGAAACATTCGCTGAAATTATCCCACTTGACTTGCCAGGTGGGGCACAATCAATGTAATTGACGGGAGACTCCTAGAAAAGAACCAGTGTGAGATTTACCAAGAACGCTGATGGAAACTGGTCTGTCCATCATACAAGACCTTTTAGTGGGGTATGGCATGATATGGGGATTGAGCAGCCAATCAATAAAGAATGTGGTAAATATTGCCACTTATGTACCGAAGAAGAGACACATTATAAGTATAACCAGACTGCCAACTTAATGGGAGAATGCCTTTCAGTTTTCAAGTCCCTGTGAGGGATGCAAAGTGCCCTCACAGGAATCCAGAATGAAGCTAGTTCATCAACGAAGAAGATGTAGAAAGAGTTGTCAAGACTGTGAGTGAGAGGATGATCAATCCATTTGAAAATGAAGCTGGTTTATCTTCAGACAATAATCAACCTTTATTCAACATCGCTACATCCACAGTAGCACGGCCAGACGTGGCACAAATTCTTTGTGAAACTCATGAACAGGGACAGAAGAGGCTTGCAAACCTTATTACGATGAGAATCTCTGCCAGTGAAGAGAACTTCTTTGCACCGATAAAAAGGCCAAAAGCTGAACACATTTTCCAGTCTGAACAAGACAATTTCTTCCAAACAGAAGCACAAAACAGAAACAATGAATACTGATAGACACATATCCAGCAATATGACAGTAATAGCACAAGCAAAATATATTAATGTCTGTGACGTCTTTAAGTATGAACTTTCACCTGTTTCTTTGTCACTGTTAAATTTGGATGGATCTTTCCGCTAAACAATCAAAAGTGCAACTATGTTTTGGTTAGAACAAGACCATAATTTGCCTGAAATACCGAACACAACTGCCTCAAGCAACTTGTCCAAGATTCTGTATCCATCACTGATGATGCTATTGCACCATCTTTACAACTAACATCACTGGTGTATGCCAACAGAAAATGTTCATCACTTGACTTGCTGAGACATGAGTTTTTCTCGAAGTGCTACCAGTGAAAACTGACACCCACAATGGACATTATCTTAGAGCATGCAAAGAGAATACACTATCAAAGTTTCATATTGTTGCATGTTACATAGCAGCTTTTGAATCTTCCATCAGCAGTTTGCAATCGATGGAAAGTTGATGACGGCGGAGAACTTACCCGTGCTGATGAAAAACACCCAGCTCCTGCAGCAGTATTGGCTTGTGCACAGTGTCACTGCAAAGCTGCGTGTGCAACTAAGCAATACAGATGTAGAAAAGAGGGAATGGTGTGCTCCGATGCTTGCTCGTGTGATAATGAAGAATACATCAACAAACTTGTTGAAGCCTTATTTGACTCTATGAGCAATGATGAATCTTAACTATCAGACTAATTTCTCATTCCTGATTTTAGACAAATGCTGAAAAGAATTAGGTTTCAGTCAACCCAGGCATCCTTTTGATGCTTGATTTCGAAAGCAAATTGATGTATTGTCATCCAGTGGTACAGTGGGTTAGATTATCTTGAAATATCCCTTCTTCATAGACAGGCATTTTTATTTGTCAGAGTCCCTAAACAAACCTGCCTGTTGAAAACAAGTGCACCACTTCAGAAGTCCACATCAATCCTAGGGGTTGCCCGCAAAGGTCCTAGAAATGCATGGCACCATCAGAAATTTTCTAGCTTTCGGGGTGAACTAACTCAAAATTTAAGGCCATTTCAAGATATCTCTGCTAGACTATAGGTAAGATACTGAAGAAAACAAACAGTCTCCCTGTGTGAGACTGTATCCTGGAATGAATCTTGGAACTTTGAAATTTCTAAACTGAATAAAATCCTTTCAGGAAGGAAAATCATTGGAAGCAGCCAAGCATTTGCAAGTCAAATCATCACAAAGTCAACGTTGCTTCTCGTACGAAGAGTGAGATTATTAGAACTTGGGTTACCTAATTAACATCCGTACTTTTGTCTTTGCAACCATGTCGACAGAAAGTTTGATATGCTTGATAACTGTCTAAATATTTATTCATTTGGGTAAATTGTACATACCATATTATACAACTAGGATATATCATATTATACACCTAGGATACCTTGTAATTCCCATAAGATATCTTTAATTGCTAATAGTTCATATAATCCTCTCTGGACTATAATGCACATGTATGGGAAGTAGCCTTCTGGTCCTAAGCCGGTCAGGAAAAACTTTTCTCATATTCCTATATGTGTCGTTTTGCACTGATCGACCTAGATACATGTACGGCTTCTTTAGTGCAATTCCGAGTCGAAAAAGTCATTGTTGCAGCTGTTCACTTTTCAAAATTCTTATTTTTATTATTCTTGCTGAAGGGTAAATCGTTCTAGATCAAAGTTGAATTGAGGACTATTTCACTACTTTTTGTCTGTCTCGATTAATTTTATGGGTAAGAGTGGACTTTATATTTTGACCTGTTCACATTTGTATCATTGAGCAAGCTATCTGCAGTGCACAATTTGGATGCTTTGTATTGACATTACCGTTGCTGCTTCAAACACCGTTCTTCTAAAGCTAAACGGTGTTAAAACGTCATTTAAAGTTTACACTGAATTTTCTAGTGTAAACCTAACATTTTACACTCCATCTTAAGGTAAGGAAATTTTCAATGGATGTTTTGTTCTTTGAAAGTTACATCGATATGTACAATACGCCATTTTTATCATTCAGAAATGCGAGATAAGAATCCTTCATTATGCTTCACAGTAGGATAGGATATTACCACCCTCGGGATCAAAATTTTCTTACCCTTGGGTGGAATTTTCCTTTCCTACACTGATGCATATGAAGGATTCTATTATTGTGTACCAAAAAGGACAAGGTCTTGAATTTAGCAACAATACCAACACTAAACCACATTCCACACACAGACATTAGCTGATTGGTTTTACTGTAAAAAACAATGTTGAGTTACAACAAATTGTAAAGAGTTTTACAGTCACTGTTGTGTTAGACTACATGGTTCAAATCATCCAACACATGTGAGAAAATATATATCCTATTAACAGTTGTGAATTGACAGCTTTATATTTTCAAAGTTCGTCTTTGCAAACTAATGAATTACTAAGAATGAATATCATATAGGGCAAATAACACTCAGCCAGTTAAAAATCTTATCAATATCGACAATACTTGTAACGGATGATGATAAAATGCGGCAAGAAGTGGACCATATAGTCCGAGTCTTTGACATCATGCCACTGATGACCTTGGAACTACAGGCTACAACCTTGGCAAAAGCAGTATTTGCCAGTCTATACTTCATAATCAAGACTCAATGAAAGTGTGTCTCGCATAGATCAATGCTTGATCATTTTGTTTATGACAGCCCTTATAATTAACCACTTCGTTCATTTATTCTGTATTTGACTATTTGTAACGTATCATTATTATCGATGATTTTATATCTTATTTGACTTTGGAGACGACGACAATCAGAATAAAAACACCATTGAGACTAGATGTCAGAGTAAGAGTATGTATAATAAAAACTACAACCACTAAAGTAGCGAAGCTATCAACCCTTGCAACTCACAGATTTATATGTAGTCTTATTTTCAAACCTTAGTCCAAGGAATGCGGTTCCATGTGTGACATGGCAATTTTGTTTTTGTTTTTTGCATGGAACATTATCTGCTGTCAACATGATAAATGGCATTGGCAGGTGACCAAAAACTAGAACTATTATCATTATAACCATACCCTAGCTCTGATGTGACCATTCTTTTGTTTGTATAGCTTAAGGGCTGTTCCATTTAAACATCCATGGAACCCAGGGAAGACAGTTTTTTTTATAAAAAAATGTATGCCAGAGTACTCTGATTACTCAAACAGTTGATATGAAAATGATACAAAATTCTGAATTGCATCTGTGGGTGACTACTCCATATTGAAAGTGCCTTCCTTGGGTCCCAAGTATGTCCTACTGGAACAGCCCTAACAAGCAATTGTGACATTTAGCAAGAAATATTATCATGTGTAAATACTTACACACTGTCATCATGCTCCAAGGCATTAATGATTCTGGCAGGGACTTTTGGCTAGTCCAATAAATCAGCCCCCCCCCCCCCGATATGTGTTGATACTGATGGAGTATTTGTGGACAAATAGTCCGTCAGTGTCAACACAGATTTGGGGGCCTGATTTATCGGACTAACTTTTGGCAGAATCGTGTGGATGAGCTTGGACAAATTCATAAAAAGCTGAGGTCATCCTCCTTCCTACCTTTGCATATATATATATTTTTTTATAAAAGTCAAATACTGAATATTTAAAATCATAAATATAATCTACTCCTGTTAAACTGACATTCTTTTATTTTAAAAAAATGGTTATATATAATGTCAAATTGGGGACAATGTATTAAAATGTAATTCAGCAACTGTATCTATTATCTGACAGTTACCATAAGTTAACATTTTATCGACAAGGATACGTGTCAAATAAATGAGATAACATTGTACACCATTATTGTGCATTATTTTCTAGCACTGTACTCTGCCTAAAAGTTATCTAGGATAAGAAAAACTTAAAGTATGCCCAGTTTGCGCTGGACTAAACTGCTTCCCGGGCGAGCGTCACCTTTGGCACCCCTTCCCCCACTGTCAGGAAAAAAAAAAATACCGCAAACTCCGCAAAATGCCACGTCTTCCCCGCCCCTCGTTTTATTGCCACGGGCCCTGGCCCGTATCGCCCGCCCCTTATGATGGCCCTGCCCACTTTGGTACTTGAAATACAATTCTGTCACAATAGACATGCATACAAAGTTTGATGAAAATATCTCAAATCATTCGGCCAATAAGAAATGCACATGATTTGTTAATGAGAGACATACCTTACCCCCAAAAGAGCCCACTTATGTACAGTGCCTTGTCAAAGTCCCAAAGCATAAAACGTTTCATATAGACATGCAAAAATATATTTTAGAAAATTGAAAATTGGTATAGTGGCTAGAAAGTCTAATCAGGACATCTACACGTGTATACAAGTATCTTTACCAAATTTCATTTATGTATGCAGATTGGTTTTGGCTGAATCATTGGCTGAATCATTGGCTGTCATAAAAAAAAGTACAACTAAAAGAACGACAATAAATCAGAAAAGGGTGAAAAATTGCTGTAATGTCGTGATAATATAATCAGGTCAGCTACATATGCCTCAAAACAAGTATAAAAAATTTCATTTATTCATTGGTTTTGCTTAATCAAACTAGCAAGGTTTATAGAAATAAAATTCAAGTCCGAGAAATTTAAAACAATCAGAAAAAGAGTCAAACATTGCTTGAATGGCCTGAAACCATCAGGTCATTCAACTTTGTGCAATATGTTATTGCACTCTGCCTCTATTTCCATAAAAACATGCCCTAACGAATTTCACTTATCTGAAACAAGTGATTTTTGTGCAATAGTACTAGCAAGCTTTTTGAGATGGATATATTGACCAAATCAAGATGCACCCTCAGCAGAGTAGCTGTGGGACAAAACTTTATCAAATTGCTCATTATAATGGTTATGTGAAGTAATGATTGTATTTGAATTGCAATTACTACAAACTTGTAAAAAGCATCAGCATTTGCCATCAGATTCATGTGCCTTAAACATGAACCTAAACATATAAACATGCCAAAAATTTCTTGTAAAGTTTTTATAAAAGAAACACAAATATTGTTTTGTTTTAAAAGGTAACAAATAACATGTGATATGTTTACAAATATACCGTGCCTTCTGTCAAGTATTACTTATCTATACATACAGCTTTCAGGTGACAGCTGATTTGTTTAACTGTGAGAAAAGGTGTCAGAGCCGATATTTATTTTAACAATGAAAAGAACCGATTTTTCATAGAAACAGAATATTTTAACCAAAGGCATCACAAATACACATATACTTAAACCAGAGAAAAACTTAAAATAGAAAGAAAAAAATATATCAATAAACTCTATTCAGTAGCAAGCATCTTCCATTGAATTCCACCTCCAAAACATACTTTTAACTGAACGAAATTTACACTCTTGCTCTGAATATGAAATTTAATTTTAAATTCTTCCAGAAATTATTAGTGATATTAAGCAACATTAATGACTGTAGAATTATATGCTATAAAATATAGCAGGTAAAGGAAAATATTTCGATCAATATGTTTTGATACCTCTTTTTATCTACAAATACAAGTGTTATTTTAATTAGAAAACAAATTCTACATTCCACAACTTAAAACAAAAGAACCCAGAAATTAGAAACCAAGCCAGATGATAAGAAACAAATCATACTTATACAAAGCCTCTTAAAAGGATATACTCTGATTAAGGTGAAAATTGGGTTACCATTTTCCAAACGTTATTGAGAACAATATTCTGATGATCTGTAATTCAAACAGTTGAGAAAACTCAAAGGAAAAACAAAACAAAAAACAACCCCAACCCCAACCCCAACCCCAGAGAATCATGCCTTTAATCAAAGAAAATATATAATAAAATAAAATTACTGTTGTATTTCAATAGACAACATCAGTCTTGAGAATTTTAGATTATCTTACAATAAAAATAACAGGTAATATTGATTGAATGCGGGTGCCTTTCCCTTTCATTCAACAGAAACATTTCTCTTGCTCAATCAAAATAAATTAACTTCTACTCTTCTAATGACATTGGCTGTGTCATATATTTTCATACTGTCCATATTGTTTTAAGTAGATTACAAAAGTATACAGTAGATCAGCCAAAGTGTACTTCAAAACAAAATGCAAAAACACAGAAAACTAAATTTAAATGGTACAAAACATAATGTAAATTAAAATACTTATCTGAAGAAAAAAATCAAGAAAAGAGACAAAGCAATACATCTGAGTACAGTAAGAAAAGCAGAAAGACAAAACGATACACCTGAGTACAGTATTAAAGGCAGAAAGACAAAAAATACACCTGAGTACAGTAATAAAGGCAGAGAGACAAAACGATACACCCGAGTACAGTAAGAAAGGCAGAAAGACAAAACAATACACCTGAGTACAGTAAGAAAGGCAGAAAGACAAAACGATACACCTGAGTACAGTAATAAAGGCAGAAAGAAAAAACAATACACCTGATTACAGTAAGAAAGGCAGAAAGACAAAACGATACACCTGAGCACAGTAATAAAGGCAGAAAGACGAACAATACACCTGAGTACAGTAAGAAAGGTAGAAAGACAAAACGATACACCTGAGTACAATAAG
Organism: Margaritifera margaritifera; assembly: GCA_029931535.1. NCBI lineage: Eukaryota > Metazoa > Mollusca > Bivalvia > Unionida > Margaritiferidae > Margaritifera > Margaritifera margaritifera. The sequence continues at coordinate 7,290,997 of JAQPZY010001658.1, read as the reverse complement.
AAAGGCAGAAAGACAAAACAATACATCTGAGTATAGTAAGGCAGAATTACAAAAGTGTAAATAAACATCGGGATGAATAAATTTTAGACAAACCATTAATAACCCAAATTGAGTATGAAAAATCAAGTTGTGTTAACAGTGTGAAGAACTAACCTAACTATTATATATATATATATATATATATATATATATATATATATATATATATATATATATATATATATATATACACACACCACATTCACACAAGCAAAATTACAACAAATTTACTAAACAGCATTGAAACTGTGGAGTATAAATTTAGTTCACAAGGCAAATAAAAAAATAAGACACTTGACTGACTTACTTTTCTATCTGTATATGTTCTAAAACTTATAAAATTAGAATCTAATTGCTAACTTAAATTAAGACATCATTTATTTCAGATTTAAAATGTAAAAAGTGTCTCCATCATATGTATATACATCATGATCAATAAACTTAAATTGTTATATTTTTGTATTATTGGCAAATGCATATTTCCCAGACTTAGGGTGAGAATACACGGAGTTAATCTCCATCTCCAATCAACCAGTATTGTAGTCATATAAAAGGAATATGCATACTTGGTGTAATTATTAGCGGTTTCAAAGTGCATCCTTAATTTTTAAAAAAATCCAAATTAAATGATTTTCAAACCATCATGCACACAATCTAAATAAGAATAACTGAACAAATAGTTTCAACAAGGCAGCAGTCACTGACGCATGAAAAGGTAGCGAAGATCCACTGAATTTCTTGGATGCTATGAACTATGAGAATAGTATTTGTTTTTAAAAACTAATCCTACGAGTAAATTTGTGAACACTAACAATAACAATGAGCGACAGACAACAACACATGGCCCAAGTGGGCTTTGTATTGCTCAAATGGCTATTTTTTTTTTTTTAACAGTTGACCATTTCACTAACCAGGCTTATATTATAATGTAAGAAAAACAATCTCTCAATCTCTATACAGTAAAACGTGTTGAAAAACCACTGTTGTAAGAGACCATTTATCTTTAGAGACCAGGCCCCAGTTTCAACAAACATCTCAAAATTTCTTTCTCGAATAGAGATTTATGAATATCTTTTTTACTGCTTGTTTGGTAAAAATTATTCTTTTCAAATAATATTCAGTGGACACATGGGATTAAAATAAATTAATAAAATCTTGAAGTTTCCTCAAAGGAGTCTTGCCTTATCTTCATGGAAATTTTGAGATTTTTTTCCAAAATTAAAAAGGTTTCACTGTGTTAAATTTTAAACTAAAAAGTACTTTTCCATCCTGTCCAATATCTCTGCCTCTGACAAAAATATTTATATTGTCTCTAGTATCATAAGCAAGACACTGCCAAATTTTGAGGATTTGAGTGAAACCATGGCCAGGTTTCAATACACAGATTAATTGATTATATAGTGTTTTAATCTATCAGGAAAGACCACCTGTCTTGGGAGACCATGATTTAGATCTTGCTCAGTATCACATTCATCCAAGATCTTAACGATGTCAATCCATTTACAAAGTTTATTTGAAATGGAATGAGAAATATAGTCTGAAGAAGAGGTAACAAGGTCAACCAATCCGATCATGCTCATACCAAACTGGTTCAAGAACTTAATGATACAAGTCATGTCAAAGTCTGATCAGATATATGGCATCCAGAGGTAGCAAGCTCAGCCAATCATATGCAAATTCACCATATGAATATTCCCAGATTTTCCTCATTATCGAACTCTTTCAATATTTATTTAACACATTTGATTATAATCCGATGAAAATTATGACCTGCTCTGTGGTAATAAGTTCAGCTAATGAGATGCAAGATCGCCTAACTAATATGTGTGTATTTCACTCATTACTCACATTTTTCCAAATAATAATGACATCAGCTTACTTACAAAGTTTGATTGAAAGAGAATCAGAAATATAGCCTTTAGAGTGGTAAAAAGTAATAGCTGATGTACAGATGGATGACAGATTGATGGACTCGGGATTATACCACTGTCTCGCCTGCATTATAGAAGTTACAAAATAGGTATTGTATAATACACCTATCTTTGCGTCTCTCATGATGGGACTGGAATTTTACATTATCAGACCACCAGTCTGGCCTATACGTGGCAAGCACTCCAAATCTCATTAGATCCCACGCTTGAAAGAAGCTATGATTTAAAAAAACATTCAGAGCTGTGAGAAAATTACAACATTTTTCTAGAAGAGCATAATTTTACATCACATGGCATTTTACTGCAATCAAATAAAATTGCTGATGCAATCATCAAACACGGGCAGACAAGAGAATGCCTTTTCATTTGTCAATGACTGCTAATGTCTCTTAGCAAAAGTACCCCAAATAGTCACTCAGTCAGGGTTTTCATGGAAAGCCAATATCCGCGTAAAAGTGCGCATAGGATGGCGTGCTGTATTCTCGCGGTATTAAACAAGAAACGAGTCGCAAATAACAGAAAATAATTTACCTGCTAATGAAAGTTACCATACTTGTTTTTTTATCATTTATCTCCAATACTGTATTCAGAAAATATTGTACATGATACCAAGTTTGCAATAAACAACGTCCAATGAAACATACTGTGTCTACCGCCATAAAAAACGAGATTCTCATATTTTCGCGGCAAATGATGTAATCGCTGTACGGGGACCCAAACTGGGAATGAAATGAACACGATGTCAGTAATAAAACACCACATCGTCGTGAACAACAGAACGTTTAAAATTATCAATTTTTAAATATTAAATATATACAATCGTTGTGAATTTATACAATTATATTCTGGTAAGAATAGAAAGTAATTCGAATAAAGATCGTAAATTTATCATATGTGGCGATTGTAATACCCGAACGTCAACACGCCCAGATTTTGTTCTTCATGACAATAGTCGATATATGTATGCATTACCCACTGAATATATTGTTGATGATAATAATATTAAACCAGGTGTTTCACAAGATACTGTACAGCCAGACTCTAATGGAATTCAGATACTTGACTTATGCAAGCAAACAGGTTTACGTATAATGAATGTGCGTGTATATAATGATAAGAATATTCGGCAGTATACGTATGTTGGACACGGTGGATGTAGTTTAATAGTTTATCTTATTGCTTCTCAGTCACTTTTCAGTAATGTACTATCGTTTGATGTTAGTGAGTCTAACATTTTGTCAGATCATTGTGTTGTATGCTTTATGTTAGAATTTGATAATGTTAATGATGAAGCAACATTTTTGAAAGGAAGATAATCTAAAAGTATAGAGGGTAAATATGTATGGCGACCAGAGTTCACGAATGAATATAAATTTAAAATTAAGTGACGATTTTGCAACCGAACAACTAGAAAGTGATACCGAACAATTACTTGATAATGTTAACGCTGACACTATTGAAAGTTGTTTGTGGGCACTACATGATATTTTTCAGAATGTTTGTTTGCCAATCTTCAAAAGATTTTAAAAACTGTCATGATAGAGTGCCGAAGAAATATGATAAAAAAAATATAATCCTTGATTTAATGATATATGTGAAGACAAAAGATTAATTTTTATGAGTAAATTTAATCATTATCGAGTTGTAAAAACACCTAAAGCAAGACAAGAAATGACAGGTGCAAGATAAGGCTATAAAAACTACTATGACAATATTGGCATGAATATGATGAACTTACAACATTAGAATTTGAAAAAGCAAAATTTAATGATGCAAAGCTAAACTGGAAAATGTTTAAAGATGCTGTGATTCATAAAACCTAAAATATTACAATGGATACTTTTGAAAAATATATTAAAGCTGTAAACAATTCTAATGATTACTTGTTTATACCAAGTAAGGATGTCTTACACTTTAATGATAGATACGTAAAAAGTGAGTTTATTGTCATGTTGAATGAAATAAATAAAGATATTTCCCTTCAAGAGGTAGAAAAGGCTTTACATCAAATAAAATTAGGCAGCAATGCTGGTCCAGATATGATTATCAATGAGTTTCTTTACCATGGTAAAGATATACTTTTAAATACATTTTGTAATTTATTTAATACTGTATTTAAAAGCGGTCACTTTCCAGAAATGTGGTCCGAAGGTCAAGTTATACCACTGAATAAAAAAGGCAATATAGATGATGTTAATAATTGAAGAGGTATAACGCTTCTTAGTCGCACAGGTAAATTATTCACACGTATACTTAATAATAGACTTACTGACTGGGCAGAAAACAATCATGTTTTTATTGAAGCACTGGCAGGATTTAGAAAAAACATGAGTACAGTTGACAATATTTTTATTTTACATGGGCTTATCTCACATATCATTAATCAAGGTAAAAAATTATTTTGTGCGTTTATTGATTTCACCAAAGCGTTTGATTACATAGTAAGGGATAACGTATGGTATACATTAATAAAGCTTGGTTTAAGAGGAAATATTCTATATATAATCAAATCAATGTACAGCAATGTAAAGTCAAGAGTTAAATATGATAATATGTTAAGTGATGAATTCTCTTGTATTTTTGGTGTCCGGCAAGGTGAATGTTTATCACCATTTCTTTTTTCAATATTTGTAAATGATTTAGAGGAAGAGTTCGACATGCACTGTATTGAAAGTATCGATATTGGCATGTTACATCTGTTTATTCTTTTATACTCAGATGACATTACCATCTTTTCAGGTTCGCCCGAAGGCCTTCAGTCCGGGTCAAATTATTTTAAAGATTATTATGCTAAGTGGAAACTTGTGGTTATACACCTCAAAAACAAAGGTTATGATTTTTATAAAAGGTGGTACTTTACCTAGAAATATGGAATTCTCTTAATGTAATGAAAAACTGGAAATTGTAAATAAGGTTGTAGATCTCGGACTTGTTATGACGTCTGGTGGTGCCTTTACTGAAGCACAGACAACATTGGTAGGGCATGCCAAAAAGCATATTTTTACTTGAAAAATATCTTTTTAAATTTACGTCCTTAAAAACAAGCCAATTCATGAATCTTTTTGATAGACTGATAAAACCTATCTTAAACTAGACTGAATAAACCTATCTTAAATTATTGTTGCCAAGTTTGGGGATTTATTCCTGCTAAATGTATTGAAAGAGTGCATTTACATTTTTCCAAAAAGATATTAGGAGTGAAGAAGACAGCACAAAATGATTTTATTTATGGGGAGTTAGGGCGTACGACAATGATAGAAAAGAGATTTTATTACATCGTGAAGTATTGGTTTATGATATTTGATGCAAAAGAGGACAAATATATAATATATATATATATATATATATATATATATATATATATATATATATATATATATATATATATATATATATATATACCAAATGATGTTGAACGATTTAGAAGATCTACCCAATAAAGTAAATTGGTCATATTTAGTTAAAGATTTATTGTCAAGATTAGGATTCTATGAAGTTTGGGTTAATCAAGGGGTCGGTAACACTGACATATGTTTTACAGTCATTTAAATTAAGGCTATTGGACAATTTTATCCAGTATTGGATGGATCGTCTTAAGAACAGTAATCGAGCATTATTTCATGTAAATATTGCAAATTTCGGATCAAAACTTTACCTTGACAGCATCTATTCTTTGAAATATAGAAATGCAATTGCTGAATTTAGAGTATCCTCTCACAGACTCGAAGTTGAAGCTGGTAGATGGACGAGACCTTATAAACCAATTCATGATAAACTTTGTTCTATTTGTAACCTTATTGAAGATGAATATAATTTTGTCCGTGAATGCTTATTGTATAAAGATCTAAGAGCCAAATATATAGAGAAATATTTCAGAAAAGACCAAATATGTTTAAATTTACAGAACTTATGAATAACCAGAATACAAGAATTTTGAATAATTTGGCCACTTACATTTATAAAGCTTTTAATCATAGAAATACCGTCGTATATTCATAAATCTCGTAAATATTTTGACTGACCACGATTTCAATATGAATTTGAATTAAATAACTTCTGATTTTATCTTCATATATTTACCTTTAATAGCGTAGATATCTCTTTCTCCCTACGGAGAAAGTTTGTGAATTAATCTGCTTATTTCATTTGCATTGATCTGCATCTGCATGCATATGTAATTTCGTTTCTTACTATGATTTCTTTGTATACTGTAGACTATGGATGATGATACCTTGTTGTTTATTGTACCATCTGCCATTCAATTCAGTTCATTGAAAAAGATGTATCCTCACAGTTCGTTTGGGCTATTGGAATGAATAAAGACTCTTTCTTTCATATATCCAGTTATTCTCCGAAGAGGTAATGCGGACACATGAAAACATGTCCTCTCCTCAATACTCGAATTTTAACTATAGTGAGTCTACCTGATTGTCTCCAATTTACAATCATCAGCTGTTTGCAATTAATAAGTTCCTCGGGATCGGCGACGTTAGACTTTCAAATTTCTGCTCTCATAGACATTTCTATTGTGATTGTCAAAAGTCACCTGCTGTTCTATGGATGATTTTGTGGCGTTTTTTTCCTCATTTATTAACACAAAATAAGAGCAACTTTTCTTTGCAAAACTTCGTCTTCTTCATTTCAGTATATGGTTGACGGTGTAAGTTGCCCATATTTTATGGACATGCTCTTAAAGGAATATATTCTGTACTTTCTAAAGGCATTTATGATGTTTTCTAGAAACATCGCTCTTCCATTTTCACTCCTTTAGTTCCATCTTTATTAAATGTAAGAATTGCCTATTACGTATTCATTACAGATTTTCTCGTAATATAATAATTAATATGAATTACTGGCATAATTTCATTTATATATTTTGGCATATCATCAATTATATCAATATAAAGAGTCATGCACGATTGCAACATTCCGGGACGACGTGAAGGTTTCAATACAACGACCCTTATTGTCTACCATGATTTTGGCACTGAGCAATAATAGGAGAAACCACTATACTTTTCATTTTTCGACGCATGAAAATTCCAACAGCTGAGTCCTCGGTACGCAAGTTTTGTTGTTGGCAAAATACTCTTTTATTTGACCCGTTTCTGTAAAGCGAGTAACAATCATGTACATGTAGTGTGAGCTATCAAACAACGTTCAATTGATTTTAATGGGATTAAGTTAAGTTGCATACTTTAGATCTTAGCAGACAAAATTAAGACACCTGTTAATCAATTGTCGGTGCCTAATGATCATTTTGTACAAAAGACTAATTACAAGCGCGCGTGCTTCGACACCTCTGTTTGATAAACACTACTTGGCACCGTTTTAATCCATCCTATTAAAAATCATTACGCGATGTTGGAAAGTTTGCATGTTATCGTATACCGTAGTTAGAAAAATAGTCCCAAGATTGTGGGATTTATTTGTACGTCGGAGTAATACGAACTTCCATGCTAATCGTCATAAAATCGGATGTTTTTCGGTGCCATGAGAACAGATTTGTGGCTGAAATAATCCATTCAAGGAACAACAAGCCGCCGATTATCATATGCCATATGGGTGATCATTTGCATGACCTGCGCTCATTCCTACAATGTAACAGTGGTGTAGTTTGAACTGAACGCACTTTCAATTTAGGGCTATGTTTCATTACTTTGACGGTGTACAAGAGCCACTAAGTTACAAAAAAGAAAAAAAAAAGAAAAAAGAAAACAACGAAGAAGCAGCCTAATATGCCACTCATGCTACAATGGAAAGGACAAACATCTTCATACTTCAGGTTCTTTTCACATTTGAGAGGAATCCTGAACCTCAATCTCAAAGAAATTAAACTTTTGATAGGAACAGATGATGAAAAGCGACAACAAACGCTCTTGATAAAACGTTCCCAGAATCTCAATGAAGATTATGTACCAAACACATAAAGGATAACACCACTAGGTAACTTACAGACAAAATTTTACAAACAATTTTCAGTGGCAACGGTGTTACAATTGCAAACAAATTCAAGTATTTTTATGAAAGAAACTGAGAAGTAAAAGAAAAACTCAAAGACAAGCCAGAATTTCTTAACTATCATTAGAAGTATGTGCAGGACAAAATTTCAAAACACTGCATTAACCATGAACACAAATTGTGAACAAACAATCACACAAAATCAATAAACCATAGACTTAAAGTTGCATGTGATTGGGATCCAATGAATTTTGATGAGCTCGTCGACAAGTTGCATGAAATGGTGAACACTCAAATGGTGGACATCAGACGAGCTCTTTATGGCACATGCAATTTTAGTCTCAACTACAAATATGCTAAATATATGTTCTCTCATGCTGTTTGGTCTGAAAAATTGGCAGAAAAAAGACCTATTTTAAACATTTCTAAAGACGAGAAAAGAAGTGAAACCACCGATTGTAACATCTTAAGAATGGGCCTTCAAATAATTTTGTCCTGCAGAAATAGCCGAGATAGTTCCGAATGGATGCTTGTATGGAAATTTAGTCTGGTATGATGACGTTTATAAAAAAAATATCCCAGACACACAAATAGAGATGCCTGGGTTGGAGCCCTGGTCTGGTCTGACCTCACAAAGTTTGTACAAAAATATCACAATGTAAATATATATATATATATATATATATATATATATATATATATATATATATATATATATATATATATATATATATATATAGAGAGAGAGAGAGAGAGAGAGAGAGAGAGAGAGAGAGAGAGAGAGAGAGAGTACTGTGTGATTCAACATGAAAAGAATGCAAAACCTTTTAGTAATAATTATTTTCTAGTACATGATTATAGCAGCATTACATGATGTCTTTACATGATGTACTGATCCTAACTTTCTCTAGAGATAACTTGCTCTACTGGAGCACATTTATATAAAACGTCCACTTCTTTAGAAATGTTTTGCCCTCAAAACGCTTAAAAGCATTGTATTTTTCTACTAAATAAAAGCTGTTTATAGCTTGTTTAAAGTGTAATATATGGGGATGGGTATTACGATACTTGCACTTATAAATGTAATAATTTGCGTGTAATAGAATAAAATTGAAAACATCATCTGTCTCTTGCCTATGGTATACACCTTTTCTTTCAATAAATTACAATTTTGTAGTATTCAGTGACACAAAGACAGCCCAGAACCCCTGAACTATATAACACCCGCCCCCCCCCCCCCCAAAAAAAAGGCAAATGGATTCAGGAAGCTGCCCACAAAAAGAGCACATATTACTATCTGTTATACCAATTTTAAGTTAAAATTTATTTGTAGCAATAATTCTGTGTAGAAACTTTATCTGAAACCACCTTATTTGTGGACTCTTTGTGAATCTGAATGTAACAGAGAAAATTTGTTGCCAATCATCATCTTCAATTTGACCGAATTCTCTGTGCTACTTGCCTCTTGAATTAGGAATTTCCCCATTTTTAATCAGTTTCTTGTAAATACTTTTGCAGCCCTTTTTGTCCGCTACCACGTAAAGTAGTTTTAAGCTGACACACGAATCTGCGAATTTTTCTATTTCTTTAATTCCAACTTTTGTCTGATATTCGGTTATTGCCCTTATTAAGCCAATGTATATTAGACTCTTTGTTTGAATTGAAAAAAGAAGCTGAAACTGATTCATTCTAAATCACTGTCCACTAAGTCGTGAATTCTTCTTATTCCATGTTCAAACCAATTCTTATAAAACACAGGTTTACCACTACTCTAATATTGTGATTATACCATATGGGACTATCTAAAAAATCAACCGATGTATCGACTGTTAAAGTATTTTCAAGATTGATCCATGCTTAAAAAACATCCCTCCAAAAAGAATTCAGTAACCTCATTTTTTTCTTTAGGTACCGGTATTCTACTCCAAATAAGTGGAAATTAGTGTTTCCATTTTGTTGATGTAGTTGTAAGACGTCTAATCCAAGTGATCTCAAGTGCTTCGACGAATGCAAATTTATGCAGTGTTCAAAAAAATAAAATAAATTCAGATATAGGCCCAGGGCTGGTGCCTTGAAAAAATTCACAAGCCCTGACTCAAAATCCACAAGTCCGGACTCCAATACCATGTGCCCAAAATGGCCCTATTTTTTACTATTATTTTTTACACGACTTGGCACGTTACAATTGCTGTTCTTTAAACACCCCTAGCACCTGCAGCCTTTAAATCAACTATATCGACCAAATCGGTCTTTACTGTACCGTCATTGAATTCATATTTACATGGCATTTAGCATGCCAGCAATTTGAATAACATTTAACAAGAGCATGTAATGCACACATTATTATTATTATTATCATTATTATTATTTTTGATGTTGTTGAAAATACAAATAATTCCTAAATATAAGTGTAAATGTCTGATAAAGATATAAATCATTATTATTAACATTATTTATTTTACAATCTGATTCAATATCTTAATTTTAAAATTGTGATAAATAATATCTGCATTATTAAACAATATTATTTCTATTCTTATTTATATTCATTTTTGATCTGGGAAAAAGTATTGCCATCTGAATATTTAATTATTATTTTAATTATTACTTATTCTGCGTGCATGCGTATATGTTTTTGTTTGTTTTTTTCGTCTTCTATAATAATAATAATGTCTAAATTACTTATTATTTTAAATGTACTTAATTATGATTTTTACAAAAATATTATAATGCCATTTTTTATTCAAACTGAATTATTTTGGAATGTGTGGCATATAATTAACAAAGAAATTAAAAAGTCTATATTCTACTTACACTACATTTTATGATTTATAAATTTTTTTCACTGTAGTTTCGTAGCCTTTATTTTAATTTTACTGATTATAGCGGATGGTATTGTGCACGTTTTAATCAGTATAAATGTACCGACATTTAGTTTTACCTGCGCTAGGATCCGCGTCGCAGACATGCACCTTCGGACGTGTATTAGGCTGTGCTTGTACTATAAATAGCATTTCTTAAGGTATCACGGTACCAATTGTTTTTCCATAGACCTTAATGTTAACATTTGGTGAAATAAATATACCTTCTCTTCTACTTTATCATGCATGTCACACACTGTCATAGAGAGCAATGTTAGATTGTCAATTTGACAGTGATAGAACCAGTTACTCCAGTGCATTTAAGAGAGATAACTCTGCTGGAACTAGACAGGGGTTAGAGTTATCCAGTCACAACAGACATTTTCAGTGATGTGTATCACATTTTTAAAAAATCATAAAAAATACAATACATGATCTGCATATGAATTAACATAATCTCACATGTTGCTAAGAGTCAGTTAGTGGTGACGGGAATGTGGAAAGTGAACTTCAAGTCAATGGCCACTGTTTTGACGATTGTTTTTCGGTGTTATTAATTATATTATTTCTCAATACAATAAAGCAAACTATTTGAATTTAGCACAAAGGTGAATGAGATAAACAGACTTACATAATTTCATTTCAGTGTATATAACAACGCCATTATCTCGCGTAAAATCGGGGTTTGTTTCATTAAATGCAGATTTTAACTGCTGAACATACCTGGGAAGTAAAGATGAATATCATATTTTAAACAAATATAAATAACACTTTTAAATCCAAGTCGAAACTTAATAATATTTCACGTGGTCCGAATCAGTCTAGCATTTGGACAGAATTAGCCCGTAATTTGGGCCGAATCAGCCCGTGATTTGGGTCGAATCAGCCTGGTGGGAATCAGCCTGTTCCCCCATATTTAACACTTGATAGTAAAAATATATATTAAATGCTATGTAAAATGAGTTACCTAAAAAACATTTTCATTTGTGAAATACAAATATTGATTGAAACTGTTAGTAAAAACGTACTGAGTCCTTTTCGCAGACGGTAAGTCATTTTCACGAAAAGGACCCATTTTAAGCACTTTCAAGTAAAAAGATATATTAAATGCTATGTAAAATGAATTACTACACAAAATAATTTCATTTGTGAAATAGAAATATTGATTGAAACTGTTAGTAAAATCATCCTCGGTTCATTTTCGCAGACGTTAATACTTTATAGTACAAAATATACATTAAATGCTATGTAAAATGAGTTACTGCACCAAAGAATTTTATTTGTGAAATAGAAATATTGATTGAAACTGTTTGTAAAAACGTACTGGGTCCTTTTCGTAGACAGTAAGTCATTTTCGCGAAAAGGACCGGTTCTTTTCGCACTTTAGACCAACCGACAAATTTACACGTCCTTCTTTCGCTTGATAAGAAGTCTTACCGGTAGGCCACGTGCTAAAAGCCCTAACTTCGATTGAAAAGGAAATACTTTTCCTCCCAGCTGTGAGATAATTCTCGGTAAAAAGAAACTGTTCATGTATGTGTAAATAAAAACCAGCTGGAATAAATTTCACAAATACAGTAAATACACTCCTTTTCAACCGGCGTTTTGACGTGGTTGAGCTAAGACGCCATTTTGCATCACCATATGTCGTGATATTTCAAACCTAACTTACATTGGATATTTTTACTGTTTTTTAAATGGACCATGAAACAATTTTGATTCGAATAAATGGAAAAAATATTAATAAATTATTACTCAAAATTCATTTTGTGATATTTACACGATTTCTATTGTAATTTTCATCGATAAAAGATCATCAAACCTCAGTACACGTGGTACTTTCTCCGCTTTCCGACATTATTACATCCGAATGTATTCATGGTTGAAAGGTCAACAGTCCATATTTTCCACAAGATATTCGGCGGAAGTAAACGACAACAGAATTTTTCAAAACGCAGAAAAACTCATAAAACAAACATATACGATCAACTACGCCTTCCTTTTATATACTTTGGAGTTCTATTTACTAGAATAATGGTAAAATATCTGCGAATATTTGCGTAAAACTACCAAATTATGTCTTTTTTAAAGCTCACCCATGACAGGAAGAATTGTAACTCTTCCTAGCAGGTAGCTATTTAAAAAATGTAAACATTGACAATAGATACGCCATTGGGTTAAAAAAAAAAAAAGTTAATTTCATGTAAAAGCAGACGTTTATACCAATGAATCAGAATTATACAAACGTAATGTCAGTCATTATACTAAATTTATTACAAAACTTTAGTACAATTTTTGTTGTGTAATGTATTTTCGAGGTTAGACTCGACATGTGTGAATGAGAATTACTGAGATACTATCAGTGTCAGGCCTTCTACTCTAGGTAAAATTCTTGAGAACAAACTCAGTGCCAGTTCCTTTTTTCTCTGATTTAGCATTTATTTTAACACTTGCCACTAATACATGAACTGTGTAATATTGCTCAAAATAATGGTCAGAATAATATTTTTTGGTCATTGATTTTATTTTAAAGAGATGAAAATTGACCACAAATATCTTATCATAACTAAATATTAAAATGGTTATTTACTAAATTGTGATTTCAGATCAATATATATATATGTATAAGAACACTATAATGTATATGCACTATTGGTTTTAAGAGTAACATATAATTTCAAATTGTGCATGACTCAAGAATATGGTATTTCATGCACAAATGTTAGGGGTACTTGATAAAAAAGCACAGAAAGACTTCAGAAGTGCCTGGAACATAGAAAGGGTCTATTTATTCTTAAAGTTGAATGTTCACAATACATTTCTATTTAACCATATGTACGAAATATGCAAATTTCGTCTTGAAATGACAAGAGGTCAAGAATTTGCAAAAAGTCACCAAAGACCAATATTAAAAATGGTGGACGGTGCATGTGTTTGAATGCTTCATGTGAATTAATTTCAAAATATATCATAAAGATGAGTTTTTTTTTTAATTCTGCACACTCAAATTATGAAGAAAACATTCCATTTTAAGAGCAACATTTAATTTCATCTTGTTTATGACTCAAGAATATGGTATTTCATGCAAAAACGGGGGGGGGGGAGGAGGCGCTTGATAAAAAAGCACAAAGGCTTCAGAAGTGGCTGAAACATAGAAAAAGTCAATTAGTTCTTAAAGCTGAATATTCACAAAACATTTCTATGTAATCATATGTAGGAAATATGCAAATTTCAGCTTGAAATAACAGAAGTTCAAGAATTTGCAAAAAGTGATCAAAGACCAATATTAAATATGGTGGACGGTGCATGTGTTTGAATGCTTCGTGTGAATATATTTCAAAAGATATCATAAAGAGGAGTTCATTTTTGAATTCTGCACACTCAAATTATGCAGAAAACATTCTATTTTCATATATTCTATAATTCTGAAAAATTGTCCCCAGTTGTTACTGTCATCATGCATCACATCTGTATGACTTGTATGCTAACATAATGTCAGGAAGTTCACATAGCCATGAAGATTAAAAATTTGAAGAATAAGTATTCATGGTAAAAAATATCTTAGAGTTTCCTTACACATTAAGTAAGTGATCAAATCCCATTCATACCATATCCAGTTCAAATCCATTTTCTTTTACATTTCATTTGTAAAATCACAGGTAGCATGAGCCAATGATTTTTTTAATTTAAAAGATAACTGAAGGAAAATCTGCATGCATGCAATGCTATTATCCTACACAGAATCATAAAAATGCTTATTTTATTAAAATGTCAGAAATTGTATTTTTTATGATTTTTTTCTAACGATGTCAACATAATACGGTTCTTGCAATTACTTATTTTTGTGTCAAAAAGTGGTACCATACCCACATTGTTTTCATTTGTAGAGATATCTGAACCAAAATTGGTACATTAATGAAGATAATATATCTGTTTATAAAATGCTCTAGTTTTTAAAATTTGGACAAAAAAGAGATTTTCTATATATTAAAATTATAGCAGTTGTTTAGCGTTTGTTTGTTAGTTTTGGACTAAAAAGCTTAAGCAATGATGGTGCCAGGGCTCGCAACGCGTGCAAAATTTGTATGAATTCGCGCACTTGGAAAGCAGTGATGCGCGAGAACTCCCGCAAGTTAATTTAAAGTAGCACATATAAAAATGTACTCTGCGCAGTATACAGTTTTTTATTTAACTGTCAACCATTAAAGTGCTTCTCGCGGCATAAGTCGCGCCGCCAGTAGTCATGTAGCGCTTGTCTCGTTATTTGTCTTTTTTACGGTAGGCAACTGTTTACACATCTGAGTACTTCGGCTTGAATAGAACGTTTGTTAAACTAAATTTGATTGGCACATTTGGGCCCTGGAACGAGCATTGTCGAGGTTGAACAATTGCATTCATGAAGGAAGTTTTACAAATGTATGTTTCAAGTAGGGGTTCCTAGAAAATCCAAAATGACTGACTCACAACATGGTTCATCTTCAGACGACGATTTAGTTCGGGAAATGCTGGCCGATGATAGCGATGATGACAATGATTTTAAAAGTTTTGAAGTATATGAGATTATTGGAGCCCGGAAAGTGATACTGGAAATACCAGTGAGTAATTTTGAACCCGAAAATGATGTTGAATAAGAGTCCGATGTACATGCAGGATGGACAAAAAACTTGTGCTACAAAACTAAGGGTTAAGATAAATTGAATAAATAAGACTCTAACAAGAAATATAAAAAGTGAGGATATTTATCTTGATCAAAATACCTCTGTTTGAACAAGCTGACTATGGCATTGATGGACTTAAAACCCTAATACAGCATTGTGGAACAGATAAGAAATCTGGTATAGTAGTCAGCAAAGCACTGATTAAAAAAAGTGAAACTTTGGCAGAGCTCTTGTCAGTAAAAAAATTAAAATATTATTTTGGAGCAGAGATATCCAAGAGACAATAACTATGAGCTGTTGAAAATTGTACATAACAACCATAAAGAACAGTTTTCCAACTTGTTCAAGCTGGTTTAGCTAGCTATGCATATGTGAAAGGGGATTTTCAGCACAGAACAATATTCATACACAGATAAGGAACAAATTAAGCTCAGAAATGATCAACAGATTAATGCTTATACAACTAGAGGAGACATCTTTTGAGGATTTTGATTTAAATAGAGTAGGAAGAAAGAAAGAGACGGATATTGATGTGTTAGGTTAATATTGAACTATGGTCGTTTCCTCCTCTCCCTCATTTTTTTTTCTACTCCCCCCTTATTCAGAGATGCTTCTAGGGGGCGCGATTGTGCGAATCGCGCAACATTGCTATGAATTCGCGCTTTTGAAAAGCAGTGATGCGCGAGAACTCCCGCAACTTGCTTCAAAGTCGCGCATATAAAAAATGTAATATGCGCGGCAGTATACAAACGTTACTTCGCAATACCTCTTTCCATTCCGAAGTCTGCACATGTACGGTAAGACAAAAGGATACTTGGAAATCCGGCTAATTATTTATAGCCGAAACACGTGTATCCTATGTAAGGGTACTGCAATCGATACCCTTTTCATTTGCGCATGCGCTAACATTGGTGCATTTCCGGAATGTGTAATTAAGCATGGCAGGACCTAAGATTACAGATTTTTTTCAACATCAAGTCAGTGGTGGCGAGAATGTGGAAAGTGAAAAGGAGAACGAAGAAAGTAGTGGAGTTTCTCACGAAACGGAGGATGATAGTTCAAAAACAATGTCAGGTGCCGAGTTAGATGTACCGCCAAAAAAGAAACCGAAATATGAAACAAAGTTTCAGAATTCTTGGTTGTCAGAGTACAAATAGTTACAACACAGCACCAAGACAGTAGGTATGTTCTGTGATATTTGCAAAAGTTGTGGGAAAAGTAACCCTTTTACATTGGAAATGGGCTGCTTGAATTTTAGTACTTCGACTCCTAAACGATACGCACAGTCACAGGATCATATCCAGGCATTAAAAGCTAATGCACTCAAATCGGACTTTCAAATCTTGTTTTGGAGCAGAGATATGCAAGAGACATCGTACACTAAAATGCACAGATATCCATGTATCATGAGAGACGAAATATTCATCTGTGGAAAATTGTACACAACAATCATAAAGAACAATTTTCCAACTTGTGCAAACTGGCTAAGCTAGCTATGCATATGCCCCATCAGACAGCAGACTGTGAAAGGGGGTTCTCAGCACAGAACAATATTCACACAGAGCTTAGAAACAGATTAAGCCTAGAAACAATCAATACATTAATGCTTATACAAGTTGGGAGAAAATATTTCGAAGATTTTGATTTTGATAGAGCCTTAACAGAGTGGAGCAGGAAGAAAGAGAGACGGATATTTAAGTGTTAGGTAAATATTGAACTATGTACTTTTCCTCCCCCCCCCCCTTTTCTTTCTACTCCCCCTTTATTTTGAGGACAATGTGGGAGCTCCCCCTTAAGATGAAATCCTGGCAGCATCCCTGCTTATTTTGGTGACAAGTGGGGAGCTCCCCCCTTCAGATAAAATCCTGGCAGCAGCTCTGCTTAAGATACAAAATTAATGATGATATGGTGAGATAATCAAATGAACTTTGCTTCACACTAATTTTTACTGAAACGAAATTTCAGTTTACCGGTGGTGGTAGTCAAACAATGTCAGAATTATGACAAAATGTTCCAAATTACACTGGCACTGTTTCAAGCAATTCAGTATTAGTAAATAGTAGTTAACACTGGATTAAATAGTAGTTAACACTGGATTAAAAAAGCAAGGAAATAATGTTCAAGACACGGACACATTTTACACAGTTTTTCTCTTTTACACTTTTTCTTTTTTAAAATTTTTTTTGCCCCTCTTAAATTTGATATTGAGCATGTCATTGTAAAAGATGACAGAAATACAACATTCAATAAAGCCCATTTCTTGACATAATTTGACTGATGTCAGCAATCCGATTCTACCACTTCCAGTCAAATTAAGTTGTTGGTCCGGACTTTGAAATTCAGCTATTTTTTTCTTGTTCACTGTTTTTCTCCCTCTTAGCATCTGATACTGAGCATGCCATTGTAAAAGAAATGCAATAATTCAATAAAACCTATTTCTTTACATAATTTAACAGATAGCGGCAACCCAATTCTACCACTTCCGGTTGAACTGGGCCATTGCACCTACTATAAAATGTAGCTATTTTACCAACATTAGTTGCAAAACAATAACAGATTGTTTATGATTTTGGAAGAAAATACTTTTGTATAATATAAATGATAAAAAATATTCAGGTGCAGTGATTGTAACTTTGAAATTTCATGAACTAAAAATTTAAAATTCAACTTACAGTGCTTTAAAACTATGTCATCATGATGGGAATTCCTTGCACCACTAATTTAATGTATGGAGAAAAGCTATTGGTCAATTCCAAGTCTTTGACTAATGAAATGAGGGTTTACAAAACTGTAAAAGGAACCCCCCAATGATGTCAGTTTTAAGTACATGATTCGGATTATTTCAGATTTTTATGTTGATGGAGTTGCTTCCCCAATTGGTTAATGCTATCACAGGGACTCGTATTGTTGCTCATAATTTTCCTATACATAATAAATGTACTACAGTCAAACCCGTCAACAGGCGGCCACCCATGGGAAAAGGCAAAACTGGCTGTTGTACACAGGTGACCTCTGAACACAGATTCACCTTTTAAAATTTGTTTTTGAACAAATACCATGCACCGAATATCATTATTATTATTATTATTATTATTATTATTACATTATCAGTATTGTTTTGTGTGTACTATTCAACAAAATCATAAAATACACGTATATGTTCTCTCCTAAATTTATGTTCCACACAAGATTACGTTACCCTGCTCACTTTAATCCGTTCTATAAATTAAATCGTAATTGACTTAAAGTAATTATTGATCTTTGTTTGTTTTGTGCACCTTGACAAAGCAATATTTAACTACTGACTTGCAGCTTACATATGGCTGTAAAACAGGACTGACTCTTTCGCAGGCCAGCTTGTAAAAGTTTCACTTGGAAACAGCTGTTCATGCTTTAAAAATAATATCTGGATAAAGCCAGATGCTCAACTTGCTGAGATCAAAAGACAGTTGGCTTATGTGAGAAGCCTATGATGATTAGGAAATCCAAAGAAGCCGTATATGGCTATTCTTTGTGACCGACGAACTGAAACTTCACCTGACTTTACAGACAAGGTCTAAATATTGAATGACCTCTGACCCTAATGAAAAGGTAACTCAAAATCAAACTTTTTCTTTAGAGATAGCTTTAATTCAAAGGCATATAGATGAAGATACCGAACTATACCTGTAAAACTTGCACATTTCTGCTGCAACAGCACAACTACTTTTCCCTCCATCCAGCAAATGAATTGCTTCGACCCTCTACCCTAATGATAAAAACTGCCTCGCTTTCGAATCTGACATATTGACACCTTTGAGTTACACTGTCAGTGTGACTGGAGTTACGAGTACAAGTGAGATTAGAAATGTTTGAGCATCAATTCACATGATATTCGTTTATCTAAACAATGCCTTCCTCATAAAGCAAAAAATCAGCTTGCATAGACTGAGCAGTCACTGTAGATATGCTAAAGTGACCATTTAAGGCAGGAAGAAACCATTGTTTGGTTAGGAAAGACCTGGCTGCTGACCGCCAAAGGCAGGTGACCACTTCATACAGGACATTTATATGGGAAATTTGCCAGAGGGAAATTAGAATGGCCGTTGTGAACAGGTGACTGATGAGTAAAGGTGACCATTAGGACAGGTTTGACTGTATATATAATTGATAGGTTTGCAATGACATCACCACTGGCTTGCAACCAATCAAACACCACTATCTGACTTATTTGAGCAAGTGATTGACTAGGTTTTTATCCTTTTAGGCCTTTGACTTTGTTGGTGAAGAAAATTCTTCTAGCCTGCTATTTTTGTTTTACCGCTGGACATGGCCATGATTCTGTCCACTTGATACGCAAGTGCAATGCACTGAATGGAATACTACATTCTCATTGGTCAACCAAAAATTATCAGCTGGGGAAGTATGTCATTATGGTCGACCAGTGAAAGGGCAGTATTCCATTCATCATGTTACACCTGCATATTATGTGGGCTCGATTATGAACATGTCCAGCAGTAACCTTTGAAAACGGGCTGGCATTCCTTAAAGGTGGAATAGTATGTCAAATCTGATGCAATTCTAAAAGGTCAATTCTCTGAGCTAAACAATTGTGCTCAATTTTATATGCTATGCGAAGCATACCTTGAAATATCATTGTCGAATCTTAAATAGGTCGCAGGAGAAATGGGAGAAGTGTCTTCCTTTGGGTTATTATATATAGTACAGGCCCCTGTATGTAAAATCGTGCTGAGCATAATGTCAACAAGTTGTCTGCTTCACAATTTAAACAATACAAGCTGAAGTGGTCACAGGACTAAAGTTGTTCAATACAAATTTTTTATCTAACTTGTGGGGGCCCATTAAGGGTCTTTTGTCAAACTAATGCATCAAACAACATGAACTTTATCAAGGATGAACATCACAATTGGTGACTTTGTATACTCTGAAGTCATCTGCCAACAAAACATGTCAGTTAATTGTTTATTCCTATTTTTACTCTTTACAAACTTGGCAACAACCTCTCTGCATCAACGTTTTTGACTGATGGACCTTGTGATTTAACAATTCACAAATACATGTAATATAAAAAAATTATTCCATCTCGTTATTCAATCTTGAGTAATTCCAAAGCACGCAATAAATCAGTGTAATGTCCAGTAAATTCTTACTGAATTATACATTAATTAAAACACCAGAATTTTAAAACGTTTCGCTGATTGAAGCAAATTAATTGTCACTAAAACACAATTAAAGTTTGGCCACTTTGACAACTGGCTATGTGAGCCGCCATATTTTCCAGTTTTGTCTAATTGATTATAATTTGATAGGCAGTCGAACAAAAGCCAATATTTGATCAAAAGTTAATCCAATCAAATCATAATTGATTCCCTCTTCATCTAACTACAGTATCATAAACGTCCAAGATAATCTCAAAACAATCTGACCTTGATTCCGTTATGCACACCTAAGCATGACATCAGTGAGCTCTTAGCTCCGCCCAGTTTGTATTGATTTTAGATAGGTGCGATATTATTGGCCAGTAAGGTGTAAACAGTAGTCTAGCTTCTGTCGATGAATGGCACATACAGTAAATTCGTTATTGACAGTGTGCACTCGGTACGAAATTATGCCAGAGGCAAATGAAGCATAATTAAGACTGATGTTCCAGCCCAAATATACGTGCATCACAAAATGCACAGGCTGAAATTTCCAATGAAATGGGTCACATTTAAATCCAAGCATCAAAATCCTGAGGTTACACGTCTGTTGAGAACCCTGGCACTAGACTGTATAAGTAACTTAGTCTCACTTGTCAAAGACAATTTTATGAGATACTAGGTTATGTCCTATATCATATCATTGAGCTGTTTCAACTGCTGTTTTTATACTTGTGCTTTACTAGCAAAATATTTTTTTAATAAAATGAATTGTTTTAGCTACAAGTTGTGTTTTATTTATATCAGCAATTATTGAACATCGCATGGGTGATATGGGAGAAATCACATTGTCAATTTGTCATATTATGTAATACCCAGGTCAGAGGTCAACGTACTAACTAATATGTACCTCTCCTACTTCAAAAATATTTAATCTAAAATAAAGGACTTTATATTTGTTTAGTAGACAAAGAACTGAACATTGGGGACACGTGAATATGACCCAATCTTATAATAAAGTATAAGCATTCAATTCTTTTCACTGACTGTAGATACACGAGGTCACTAACCCCAGTCCTTGCACACAGGTCAGCCTACCGATCCTGTCTGTAACGTGAATAGGAAGTTTTCCTCCCTTCTGTAGTGAATAAAATTCAGGCAGTACGCCAATCTGTCACCAAATATAGTAGATCACTCTTGTATATCTTGTGGTTTCTAACTAAAAACCCCTATGAACCCTCGAGTGAAGCTTCTTTTGAGAACCTTACCCTCCAGACTTGTTTGCTCTCCTTAGCATCCATGAGATGAAGGAGCGAGCTTCATGCCCTATCCATACAGCAAGGCTGTCTAAAGTTCAGTGGAAATTATGGGTCAGTTTCTCTCCTTAATTGCTAACCAGGCTTCTTAGGAAAGAAACAGATTCTATTGGTTGCGCTGATCTCCAGTCTCACTCGTATTTGTGCTTGGGATGATCAAGATAGACTTTTATGTGCAGTTGTGGCTTTACATTTTTATTTGGCAGCTTCTAAAGGGAGAAGAAAGGATAGGAAGCATCTTTTCCTGCTCCTTAAGGGGTTGACTGATATTTCAGCTTCCACCATTTTGAGGTGGATTACCATATCTATCAGGAGAGCTTATCAATCGCTTACTATGAGGGACTTTTCATTCAAGCATGAGGTTAGAGCCATTGCTACCTTGTGGGCCTATCTAACTCATTTGTCTCTGGAGGATGATCTTATGAAAAAACACATTCTGGTGATCTCACACCACCTTCTCCTTTTACCTTTGCTTTTTAGCTCACCAAAGCAAAGGTATATTTTCCTTGGGGCTGATATATTCCTGGCACAAAAAGGGGCCCATGCAGATACCATCTGACAGTAGTCAACACTGCTACAGTGAGGGTTAGCATAACTTTGTTTTTCTTCACCAGTTGTGGGATCATCAGCCTTCTGACGAACTGGCAAATTCAGCTACGCAATAGCAACAGGTTATGTATAAATGATATTAAACTGTAGTTTGGAGGGGGGGGAGAGGGGGTAAAACTAAGTTTAATGATGTAATACTTACCTGTTGCTATTGCCAGATTCCCTCCTAACACCATGTATTGATATCCCACTAGTTAAAGACTACATCCTGAAAAGAATGAAGATGAAAGTGCATGGTCCAGATGCTACGGGTTTGACTTCAGAACTCTCTGGAGTCACCCTATGGGAGGATGAATTCTCATACATTTGAGGGTATTTTCCATCTGGAAAAGAGTAAGCTACGCAATAGCAATAGGTAAGTATTTGTGCCAGGACTATATCGGCCCCAAGGAAAATATGCCTTCACTTTGGTGAACTAATGAGCGACTGTCTTTTGTGTCTTGGTACAAGACATAATTACCGGTATGTGTTAAAATAAGCATAGAGTACCCGAGTCTCATTAAGTTCTTGACAAGAATCTATTTTTATTGATGATATTATGTCCCCATTCCACCTACAGTGCATGCATCGTTTGGAGGGCAGGGAGTTTGGGGGAAAGGTTGAAAGCATCAGTTTTAAAGCAAAAAATGCATGCTCTAAAAGAAAAGTAACAATAATTTGCTTCAGATACATTGATCTTATTTGGTCCATGGACATCCTTTTTAATTCAGACATGGATTTATAGTGTCTGGGCAAATACATTGGACACTTTTTAATATGGTTGGCTCAAGATTTGTGCAACTTTTCATTAAAGGATGTTATTAATATTGGCATTAAAAATATGGGGCAACACTTCAGTGAGCATTGTTTTAAAAATTGTCATGTTAATTTGAATTTATTTATTTCTGATATCAAAATGTCGAAAACTTGTAAAATGAAGGTTTTGTTCGATGTAAATAGGCCACAAATTGCATGTAAAAAATGCCAAGCTTAGATGTATGCAGGGGTTTCCATGTCTAGAATAGATCATTACTATGAGTAATATGGTCACATGATGTTTCAGTGTGACGCAAATAGGTAGACCTTGAGAAGCTTTCATGTTAATTTCTGTGGTAATAAAAGGCTATTTACTGCTGTCGCTGATCGGATGAAATTGCTTTAATGCACATTAATGTATTCTCCAAGGAGTAAAGCAGTTTTGATCGCTGTTTTTCGTGCAATAGATGAAGCAAGTCATTTGTTTTGTGATGGAATCATGGTGGCACCTTCATTGTGTTGCTGAGTGCAAGTTTATGTTATAACATCATCTCCCTCTTTCTTATTATAGTTCGATATATACAGTGATCATAATTGCTTTGGCAAAGTACACCAGACGTGTGCACTCTTTATTGCTAGTAGCTCAGTTTCCTAGATACTGTTGCATGTATGGTCATGCAATTTCATGTGTGCATTAACATCCATAAAACATTAACCGTGGTTGTAATTACCTACTTTTATTGCTAAACTGGCTATGCCAAGTTTTTGGATCATGTACTATATACAGGTGATGCAGGCTTAGACATTTTACAGAATTTCCTATAGGTTCATTTTTAGCACAGACCTTCAAATGTGTACCCCGAAAAATCTTTCATTTGGATTGATTTCATGTTTCATGCAACATTTCATTCCCATCCTCTTTCGTACTTTCCTAAAGAACCAATTGTATTCTTGTATTCCTCTCACTAATGGTTGAAAAAGAAACTGATGGAATTTTCCAGAACACCTTAACATCATTTGCAACTTCGAGGTAAATTTTCCAAGGCATATTTTTGCATTGGAGAAATAGCTGGGGTGGTCCAAATGATCATATCATGTGAAATATAAAATAGTGGCCATTATACTCAACTAAAATCAATATGATTAAAATCAGATCTCCAGTCTGGCATGGAGATCTGACATACACTGATAAAAGTTCATGTTTTGGTGACCTGTGGAATTCCCAGTCCACTTATTTTTAGCAGCCTATGAGATAAAGCATATGTAAATTCATGTTATGGAGAGTTACTGTTAGTAATATCTTCCAAATGACGCGTGTCATTTTCAGACATTTGAAAGTTGTGATTTGATTGGTGAACCACAATATCAACAGAACATAACCTCTTATTGGTATCCATCAGATCTCCACATAGGACTGGAGATCTGATTTTAATCAGATTGCACTGAAATCAGCTTGTTCTATAATTTTTTCGGTGTCCGGACAGTTAATCACACGACAGTTAATCACGCGACATTTAAACAACGACAGTTAATCACAGCGACACATAATCACAGCGACACATAATCACGCGACACATAATCACAGTGACAGATAATCACAATATATAACTGACTTTTTTTTATAATATCCTTTTTTGGTTGTAAAATCATTGTAATTCAATAAAAAAAAATTCAATAAAAAATTATATAGTACCTTGTTCAATTTATTCCAACAACTGAGCAATTTACTGATGAGACAGATGAGCCATGGCGCGCAAATACTGCAGCACGTCGGCAGCCAAATATAGTCCAACTGCACGAGCCACACGTTCCTTCAATTCCCTGTACTTCTTCCTTTGAATCTGCTGAACTCCAGTTAAACCTTGATGACATTGAAATAAGGTTTGAAGACCATAGTGCCATCCCTCCACGGCGTTGGTTGTTCGAGCAATGCCGTCACCTGCTGCCTGATGTTGATTCCAACGATGCACCGGAAATATACTTGGTCCATAATTGCCTGCTCGTCCAGCCCGGCGGCGTCCACGGATATAGGTGTGTTCGAAGTAAGATAGCAATTCAGGCATGCGCTCATGTAGATCAGCAATATCATCAGCGAGAAGATCGAAAGCTTCTATGACATCGACTTCCCTGCTCGTTGTTGGTTACGATGCGATCTCCTTCTGTCGTCAGATGAGCTTTGCATTTGAAACGCTGAAACATCTTGCAGCGCCAATACGTCTGTCCATTCTTGTTTTCACGGAACTTAACATATTCAAAGTTTCCACATATAACCGTTGGGCATCCCTTAGTTGATGTTCCAAAAGTAAAGCTATCCATGTTAACTGAATTTATTTTAATGTTATGTTTGGAAAGTATGTAAATGTTGGAATTTATATGGTTTATATACTTCCAGTCGAAGTAGGTAATTGATAAGATAACAATGGCCTAATTGCCTATCGAATCCAAGCAGAACTTGCCTCCTGTTTAATTGATAAGATAACAATGGCCTAATTGTCTATCGAATCCAAGCAGAACTTGCCTCCTGTTTAACTGAGAAGACAATAACACAGAGTTGTTTTTAATTGCGTTCCATTCCAAGCAGGTGAAGCCGATACAAAATTTTGTAAAAAATAATCAAGAATTAATGATGTGGAACGAATGTGTAATACTAATACGTATTTGGGGTATAATAACGGATTTGTTTCTAATTGCCTATCGAATCCAAGCAGAACTTGCCTCCTGTTTAAAAATCAACTCGAGAAACCAACACTCGTATTTGTACCCATAAATAGAAATAAAATGTTTAAAAATATGTTTAAAATACAATATAATGCTGTGATTATCTGTCGCTGTGATTATCTGTCACTGTGATTATGTGTCGCGTGATTAAGTGTCGCTGTGATTAACTGTTGTTGTTTAAATGTCGCGTGATTAACTGTTGCGTGATTAACTGTCATGGAACCAATTTTTTCAGTTAAAATTGAAACAGAAAAGATGTAAATATCACAAAATGAATTTTGCGCAATAGTTTTTGAGTTTTTTTTATGTAGTCAAATCAAAATTGCCTCTTAGTCCCTTGAAAGAAACGTAAAAAATATGAAATGAAAAAGTTATGTTATATATATAGGTTAAATTATATACTGAAAGTTTCATAAAAGTCACACACATCAAGGCACATGCCAGTTGTTAGATTTTTTGGTTTACTTTCATTGGCTTTAACGCCATTTTTCAGCACATGATAGGCTATAGTCCTAAATGGCTGCCAGTATATTTTATAGAGAAAGAACCTGGGAAGAACCACCAACTCTCAGATAGCTACTGACAAGCTTTCTCACATACCCATGTTGGTCAAGCCGAGCCTCCTACTCATGCAGACAGGGGTGAGACAAGTATAGATATAATTCTTTCTCATTAAGTCATGGGTTCTTGATGAGTTGTGCGGTTTTTTTCGCGCGAATGTCGTCGCTAAGTGATGGAGCATACTTACATTTGACTCAGCACAGTTTGCAACACATAACACGAAAATTTACGGACAAAGAAAATTTCAACAAAAACTGGTAATTATACACAAATATTTTTACAAATTTTGTTATTCATAAGGAAAAAACTCCCTGAACCTTACAAATTTACATTACATTTCTATAGTCTGTCACAGGTCAATTACAGTAACAACTTCCTTTGCTCCTTTTGCCTATGAATAAATTGTGCAACTTAGCGGCCATTATAAGGTAATATGATGTCACTGCAGATCAGACCTATAGACATAGAAATTTTTATTTAAAGTCTGAATTGCGTTACATAATAAGAAACATTACTTCGTTGGAGCTATTTTACCGACTGTAAACAATATAACAATTTAATTCAACCAACAGACATACAGTACTTAGTCATAAATTTTTGTTGTTGTTGTTGTTGTAAAATTATAATTCTAACCTAAAACTGCATACCCCTCCTCCCATTTATAATTAATATTTTAATAATCAATGCAGGAAAATTATTTTACGTGAAAAGATTCTACTCTCTTTTCAATCATACGCAGTGTTAAAATACACATGCATAATGGCTGGCCAATACACACTTAATCTTCCCCTCCCCCTCAATTTAAGATTTCTGTTTAAAAATTAAATGCAGAGAAGTCAGTTTACATGAATAGAATATTCTGTGCTTACATGCAGTGTTAAAATATACTGGTTAAAATAATGGCAGGCCAATACATCCTTAAGATACAGTACCATTTACATGCATACTGATTTTAAATATACAAGGCCAATGACAGACTCTGCAAAACATACTAAGCACACATATACGATAAGTGTTATTGCATCAGAAGCATATAATTAATAACAGTATTTTCTAAAAGGGAGGAGAATCCATTCAAAACTATACAAATTATGTGCAACTAAAATTAATATGGAAACCCCCTTTTCATTCATGCGCAGTGTTTTTATTTTGATTCTATATCCGCCAGAGTACATTACATTGTAATCTGCTTAGAAAAGGACAAATAATTAATTTTTGTACATTTTTCAGATTGTATACTTGTTTTAAAGGGCAAATATAGACATAGCAGCATCCAATTAGTTCAGATGCTTAAAGTAAGCATGTTTAATTTATCTACACATGGACTTAATTTTTTTCAGGGAGATCGATTAGTGTTCTTTTTTTTTGAGGGGGGGGGGTCCACGACGGGGATAGCCATTTTTTATATTTCAGAGTCAAACGCGTTTTCTGAGGCATATATTCAATAGAATAATTCTACTTCCGGTCTGAATAAAGTGATAATCTATTGGGCAGTTCTAGTAAATAGCTTTAATTTGATCATTTTGTTTATCTGAACAAATATTTAATGATAAGAATAGAAAACAGTGACAATGATGATTTATCAGTAACATCAAAAGTGGCAAATGGGCTTACTTTGGGCAACAAGAATTTAAAAACAAAGTGAGATTTGAGACTCTAGTCGAATGACCACATGACCGTCAGCCATATCAGCTATTGAATTTGATAACAATTAAAATCATTTTTTCAGAACATTTCTTGTTGTAGTACTTTAATTAAAATTTAACGTTTTCTTTGAATGCTCATTACATACAGTGCAGTGCTAAAATAAATGTTAGCAAAACATTAGTGTATTTTGATATGATAAAATCATAAATGAAACATTTCTTGTGAGAATTACTGACTTGCATTTTTACTATTTTATATCCTTCTGAAAACAAACAAAATAAATATGGACTCCCAGATAATTCCATAAAACATGATGATTGATATGCTCTTGCCTGTATATTGGGTAAATTATCAAGTTTTTGTCCACGTCAGCTGGACTGTATCCAACACCTAAAAATATCCATCTGTATAAACTATAGAAAAGGAAGCAGCTAAACCACCAGAATGTCTGAGGTCCATAGAGAGCCATGCATTATCATCTTTGATTTATTTAATATTGCGAGGATGTGATCTGCTCTTCTTGATGGAATTGTCATATTTTGCAGCGTTTACTTATATCAGGCAAACAGTAATATTCCATTTGCTATGGCAGTTTTCTAATATGTACAGATCAGTTTCTGTCTGTATTCTCTCAGTATTGAGACCACCCCATGCATAAACCGTTTTATCAAGGCAACAGGCAGTAGCTGATTGTAAAGATTGAAACTGAGCACCAGTCATTTCACATTTACATGTTTCTGCAATATTGAAATGTCGTTTTCATCAGTTGCAAATGTTGTCTGAAAAATGAGGCATCCAGATGCCCATGTTGACTCCTGGGTCCTTCATGCACCCCAAAGTACAGAAATTTCGCCTCTGATTTGGCTGCAGTAGTTGCCTCATCATTTTCCAAAGGCTCAGCTCCGTTCATTATCTTGTAGCTTTGCCTTTCTCTTCTGATATTGATTTATAAGGCAAAATATGCCATGTCGACATGTTGTATTTTTAATTCATATTGGCCAAACAGTACAACTTTCTCAACCACGTGTACTTATTTAAATTTTGCAACGCGTAAACAATCCACGAGTCGCGCTTGCGTGACAGGACTATAAAAGGAACTTCAGGAAGGAGCAAAGCCAGCACTTGTGAAAGTTGTTATAAAAGTGCATGCATCCTGTCTTCGAAGTATTTACCTGACAAAATCAGTAGATGCAGCAGCCTAATGAGCATCATGGCAGTGATGTGGATGCTTGCATAGATATTAATAAGAGTTGGTACATCTATACCATATACAACGTGCAAGATACCAACCGCTGTAACTGATAAAATTTAAATAAATAGACGCAACTACATTGACAAAATTCTCTGAATCATAGAAATGTCATGTAAGTAGAATATATATTTAATTTAAAAAAAATTTATTATATGCCACACATTGCAAAATAATGCAGTCTGACCGGCCGAGGGGGGGGGGGCAGAGATGCTGCCAGGCCGCGGGATCGCGGGTTTCTCGCAAAAATGATAGAGAGTCACGCAACTTTTAAAAGCCAATGGGGGAAAGATCACGCAAGTTATCAGTGCTTCCCGCGATTTCTCATACCTAATGGGCGACTTTTTTATTTTTTTGTTTTTTAATTAGGTTGATCAGATCGTCTTTTTTGACTTTTCTGCATGATATAAATTAATCCTATATCTATGGAGAATATTGTTTGAATACAAGCACCTTTATGATGGAGATCAGTTGGAGTATTGCAGAAACTATGGAGGTATTCTGATTGAATTGTTTCCTGGGGCAGTGTAGTAAATTGATCCATCGATCGAAATATCTAAAGCGCGACATTAGTGTGTTTTGTTGAAACAAAATATAACAGATTTCTTTAGAAAACTTGGCGAGATGGAAAGATCATCTGTTAAGGACGAAACTAGGGAGGATGAAATATCTGACGGTTTGTTGCCAACTGAACATAGCGCAGAAAGCTGTGATACAGAAATAACCGGCATGATGTCGTTTACTACGGTTTAGGCCATGCAGAAATTCTGATACATCGACAGAAGTATCCAAGGAACAACACGCCTGAATTGTGGAAAATTGTGTTTTGGATACCTGAAAACCAGTTCCCAAATCGATTCAGACTGGTCATAATTGCAGCAGTTCTTGCCTTTACGAAAAACTGATTGTGAAAGGTGATTCGGTTCTCAAAGCAAAATTCACACTACTCGGCGAAATAGGGTAACCACAGATCTTTAAAACTCTATCACTGTAGTAAGAAAATGTCAATATCTGAGAGCAAAATAAAATAAAATCCTATACAGATATAAAATTCGGATTTAGTATTTTTTTCCCATTTTTTATCTTTTGGATATTCTGACATTTTCCTACTGCAGTGATAGAGTTTCAAAGGCCTGTGGGCTAACATCTGAAACAATAAATAAACTGATGACTATACAGTTATGTGTGTAGTCCAGTAAATTATTTTCAGTTTGCAAAGCCATATTTGAAGGGCAGTTATAAGAAACAAAGAAGACTATTTACCAGCTGAGCAACAATTGGGTATGCAGCTACCTTATACATTTATTTTCAAAGAAGTGATACAAAATCGTTAAATGCTTGTTTTAAATTAGGTGTTTCTACACCTTATGATAATGTTGTCACCCATCATCTACCATTTGGCTTAGTTTACCCTTGCCCCCCTCCCCCGATGACCCCCCCCCCCTCTGAAGGTAGGTGTGGGGGACCTCCCCCTCTTAAGAAAATTTCTGGCAGCATCTCGGTGGGGGGGGGGGGGGACAATTGCCCATGGGCCCAGCGATTTCTAGGGGCTAGCTGTCAACTCAGTTAGAAAAAGTAAATTAATCTTTGCAGTAAATATTAAAATGTGTTCCTTGCAAGAGTTTAAGTTATGCTAGATTTCTACAGGTTTTATATGTAAAACTGTACACAGGTTTTTATATACAAAAAATTAAACTAGTTTTGGGTTCCATGACTGCTCTGCCTAAGGGCCTGGAATTTCCATCGGCGGGCCTGAGTCTGAATAAAAATTGGTATATAATATTTAACATTTAAAATGTCAGTGTTTTGACTACATTTAAAAGAACAAGTAATTTAGACATTATTATTATTATTTTTATAGAAGACAGAAAGAACTATATACATATGCATACAGAATCAAAGTAATAAATAAAATATTCTGATGACTATTTTATTTAATCAAATTAATGATGAATACAAATAAAAAGAAATAATATTGTTAAAAAATGACTGATAGTTTTATTGTAAGGTGCATTGTTGTGACACATACTCCCATTGGTAACAAAGAAAGTTGGTTCATCTATACTGTATACTCCAAGCATGTGCAACTTTCTCCAGGGTGTGGACCGGATAAACGATTTTTCAAGCCACACTCTATGATGTAAAGAAGCAGATAAAACCGAGTCGCTGGCTATAGGTTGCACATGCGTGGTATACACCATGCAAGATACCTACCTATTTAATGACTGCAACTATAATAAAGGGATAAAAAACTACAGCAACAAAATTCTCTGAATCATAAATATGTCATTCTCTAAATCATAAATATGTCATTCTCTAAATCATAAATATGTCATATAAGTAGATTATATATTTTTTATCATTTTGATATTATATACTAAACATTCCACGATAATGCAGTATGAACAGAAGTGTCTTAACCATAGAAATTTGTTTAATTCATATTTGGATGGCATTTGGCATGCCAGCAATTTGATTAGCATGTAAAAAGAATATTTAGTGTAGACATTATTATTATTATTATTGCAAATACAACACAAATAATTCCTAAATTTAAATTTAAACATCTGATTAACAGAAACTATTGTTACAATTATTTCTTGAATTCAAAATAAGAGTAAATTTCTTAATTTTAAAATTATGATAAAAATATCAGTAATTATTTTATCAGTCATTATTTTACAATATTGTTTCTATTTCTATATTTCTATTTGTATTCATCATTAATTTGGTTAAGAAAAATTGTCATCTGAATATTTTAATTATTACTTTGATTCTATATGCATATATATATATATATATATATATATATATATATATATATATATATATATATATGTCTCTGTGTTTCCTTCTGTCTTATATAATAATAATTATAATAATAATTATAATGTCTAAATAACTTACTCTTTTAAATGTAGTAAAAGTACTGACATTTTAAAAGCTGCTTAATTGTGAATTTTACAACAAATATTATAAAGTGACTTTCATTAAGACGGCTTTATTTTGCAATATGTGGCATATAATTAACAAAAAGAAAATGATAAAGTCTATGTTATACCTACATGACATTTGTATGACTCAGAGAATTTTGTCGCTGTAGTTTCGTCACCTGTATTATAATTTTACCGGTCGTATTGGTTGGTATCTTGCATGTTGTATATGTTATAGATGTACTGACTTTTATTTGTACCTGCGCGAGCATCCGTGTCACAACCATGCACTTTAAGATATTCTTTAGGCTGTTCTGTATGTTAAAAATAGCAAATCTATAACATTGCGCTCGTCATTGACGACTTTATTTTTCCAAATTACAAAAGTTTGTGCTGACAAACAAGGTTTCGTTTGTAAGGTATGAAGGGATTAAATAATCCTCAACTAGATTGTAATTGTGCCAGGTAAATACTTTTGAAAACAGGAGGTGGGGGATGGTTCATAATGGACATGTTATTTTCAGTGTCTAGACCACTATAGTTGGGCCACATGACAGCTCCCGTCCCCTAGCAACATGTTAACAATACACAAACCATCACGGGTTAAAATTTACCTTTAGGCTTGTGATACTTTTGTATTTAAAGAACCTGTCTTTTTCGCTGACACTCCATATAAAGTTTTATTTCATAAATAATGGCAAAATTGGTCATTAAGTTTGGGCTTTAAGTTTCGCTGGAAAACAGGCCAATACAAATGATATTTCATCTGTGTATAATTCCCCTTTATAGTCTGGACCTGTTCCATTATGAATTGTATACCTCCTCCGGTCTTTGAAAGTATTTACCTGGCAGTTACTCTCTAGCTGAGGATTATTTAATCCCTTTAAACCTTACAAATTTCAAACAAAACCTTGTTCTGTCTGTGCAAACTTTTTTAATTTGGAACAATAAAGTTGTTAACAGTGAGTGCAATGTTGAAGAAATGCTACTTATAGTACAAGGACAGCCTAATACATGTCGTAAGGTGCATGGTTGTGACACGGATATTCGCGAAGGTAAAATTAAAGTCCATACATTTATGCTGTATACAGTGTGCAAGATACCAACTGCTGTAGTGAGTAAAATTAAAATAAAGGTTACGAAACTACAGTGATAAAAATTAACTGAATCATAAAAATGTAATGTAAGTGGAATATAGACTTTATCATTTTTTTTAATTATATGCCACACATTTTGAAATAATGCAGTCTGAATAAAAATGCCTTAATAATATTTTTGTAACATTCATAATTAAGTATCATTTAAAATGTTGGTGCTTTGACTACATTTAAAGTAATAATAAAAATATTCAGATGACAATATTTTTTTTAAACTTTTGTTTACCAAATCAGTGATGAATGCAAATAAAAATAGAAACAATATTGTCATATCAAATGGTTGATAGTTTTCTTGTAAGGTGCATGGTTGTGATGTGATCTATACTGTATACACAATGCAAGATGCCTACCGCTTTAACGACTATGACTATAATAAAGGGGATACAAAGCAACAGTAACAAAATTCTCTACATCATAAGTATGTCATTCTCTAAATCATAAATATGTCAGATAATTAGATTAGAGATTTGTATCATTTTTATGTTCTATGTTAAACATTCCACAAAAATGCAGTATGAACAGAAGTATCTTCACCACAGAAATATGTTTAATTCATATTTAGATAGGATTTGGCATGCCAGCAATTTGATTACCATTTAACAAGAATATCTAATGCAGAGATTATTATTATTATTATTATTATTATTGTTGTTGTTGTTGTTGATGTTGTTGAAAATGCAAATAATTCCTAAATATAAGTGTAAATGTCTGATAAACATAAATCATTATTATTAGGTTATTAATTTTAAAATCTGATTAAATTTCTTAATTTTAAAATTATAATAAAAAAATAGCAGCCATTATTATATCTCGTCCAACCACCCGACAGTGTTCACCTCCTTCAATCGTGCGCCATGTTTCTCGAGCCCTAACACGCTTGTTTCGAGATAATGACTTCATCAACTGTGTCACCAGAGTTCTTCAAGAGTGACCGGAATGAATTAAACAGAAAAGTCAGACAAAATGAGATTTAAACAGGTAATGTCATGTAATTTAAAAAAAATCATAATGAAAATCTGTTTTCACCAATGCCTTTTTTGTGTTAGACATTTTGTCCTTGAATTTTCTATTATACGCTAAAGATAGCGCCTCCGATCACATGATGACTTTATTTATATATTTTGAACAGGAAAACCAACTTTGGGAATTAATACAACTAGATAGCCAATGTAAATATTTGGTTTTAATTATGTGGGGTTCTTTTACAATGTAAGAAAAATTTACACTCGAAATGTATATTCACTTTGTTTCAGTATTATTTCATAATGAACATATATTCTACATCAAAAGACATTGAATTTATTATAATAAAATGTGTATCAATTCACCAGTGTCTGTTTTTTTAATTTCTCTCCCTCTGTCTCCCTGTCTGTCTGTCTCTCTCTCAGTCTATTGAGTCATGTATTTATATGGTAAAGAACAAGCAAGCAGTAATGTAAGTGCACAAACTGCTTATAGAATTAACGGGAAAAAAAAATCATATTTTAATTTTTTTTTTTTTTTTTCAAAAACATGGAGATGCTATGAACTAATAGTATCCATACCTTGACCTAACTGGCACAGTGCGGTCATATGCCATGTGACTTTTTATTTTGCATCACAAACTATAGACGCCACTTCTGGAAATAAGCAAAATGACACACACTCGGAAAAACTGTAATTCTGAACTAATGTACATGAATGCCAAAATTGTTGTTAACGATGATTAAATGAAGTAGATGTAGTTGAACACTTTCTATGGTTATTTGAATAGATTATCACAATATTATAACGAACGCGTTAAAATTCACATTAACTGAATGAAAAGTGGTTGCTCGAGGCTACAATATTTCTATTTTTATTTGTATTTATCATTAATCTGGGAAAAAAAAGCATTGTCATCTGAATATTTTAATTATTTTAATTATTACTTATTCTGCATGCATATGTATATGGTTCTTTCTGTCTTCTACAGCTGAAACTTAAAGTGAAAATAACAACTATTGACAAATGGATGACACTTTCATCAAAGAACTTTTCTTTATGAATAAAAGATTTCAGATTTTCTTCAAGGGAAGTACTTTAATATTTTTTTTTTTAATTTCTGTAATGGCATATTTGAGGACCATTTGGGTTAATTTTTGAAACTGATACATCTTTAAATATGTAATTTACACACAGACACACACACACACACAATACCATGCAAGATCCAGATTGGAGGCAAAAATGAATGAAAAGATGACAGAAATTTTTTAAATCTTATATGAAATTACAATATTTTAAATTTTTACACATTTGTCAGGGTTTAGACTTTTTTTCTTCTTCTGTTTTGGCCATTTTATTGTTGGACATGTATTAGTTTATGTTTTATAAACTTAAATCTAGTTTTAGTCAATGCTTATTTGCTAAGCAATCCAAATACATAACTGAAGGATGACCATTGATGTGATGAAGCAGAGTATTGAAATGTCATTTTGTAATAAAAGTACTCCTTTATCACATCTTAAGAAATGCAGCATTTTTCATAAATTGATATATAAAATTTACACTCCTGTTTAAATTGGTACATTATAGAGCAGTAAGAGTTTTGGTTTGAATGTAGTATGTAATCATATAACAAAAAAACTTAAATGCAAAACTCTATAAGACTGGAAATAAGATCTCTGGGAAAAAAGTATCTGTCCTGGTCTACACAAAGGCTACATAGTCTGCATCTTGTAAATGGGAACTGGGCTATCCTGCTTTAATTCTCTTGAAATAAATACGTCAAGATGTACCTAAAAGTTTGATTAATTTATCCCGAGAAACTTCAAGTATATCTTTGCAGCTAATGCAGTTAGCAATAGCTAGTTGCTCACAGAATTGTAACTTTAATGTCTTGCATTTGGAAAAAAAATGTTTGAAGTCCTCATCAGATGGATACTATAAAAATATAAATACATGTACCGCAGCTAAGTGTGTAGATGGTGTAGAGGGTAAACATTGGACAGTGTATGGAACAGATGGGGAAAGTGCCAGTTTTATCCATGTCAGAATACATGTATCTACTGTCAAAAGGTGAAGTTCTTTTTTATCAGTTATAGTCAAGTGATGTGGGCATGGATGGGGTGGATCAAATCCCTGGAAATGAGCCTAAGACCATTGTCATGAAGCATACGATTTATTTCATCATGTTCAGGAAGGGCATGATTGTATGGATTTCCATAGTTCCCAAGCTATAGCTGTAATGATCTCAATAAAAGGACATGTGGTAGTCAATATTATGACCTGTACTTGTATGGAGTACATGCCGGAAAAAGGTGACATTCGATTAATGCACCTACACGAGAAATAACTTTTTTTGCCATGCACTGTCAAATACCATACTTGTATGTGGAATTTTGAGTTATCTTTTGGATAATGAACATATTGGTATTTGTCCCAAATTGTACAGTTATCAGTGATAACATTATTTATTAGGACATACAATCTGTTAAGTTTCTGTTGTTACGACTCGAGGTCTTAAAAATATGTAACAGAAAGAAAGTGAAACCAGTAAAATCAAGTAAAGTCCACAAGCAATTTATTTCCAGACAATTAAAGTAAAAATTAAAAAGACACTTACAATTTGTGAGTTTAATTCCAAATAATCCTAAATGTCCTAATCACAAGTCCAAAATAACAGAATGTTCCAAATGAATTCCAATAGTCTTGAATATCCTGATGTACCACAAAGATGTAATCCAGACTGTATTTGAATGAGTTCACATAAATCTCAAAATCATGTTTTAATCCAAAAGTCAATGAGCACTTTAGTAATTCCAATGAATATTTTAAATAATTCCTCTCAAATTATATCTGATTTCAACAACACAACTGTAATTACTAAAATAGATTCCTTACAGAATGATCTTTAGAACTGGAATTCTAGAAAAGGAATGAAATTATTTACCAAAATTTGTATGTATATATATATATATATATATATATATATATATATATATATATATATATATATATATATATATATATATATATATATATATATATATATATATACACACACACACATGCCTACATGACCTATGTCACAACACAATATGAGTAATTCTAATGGAAAAACATTGCCTACCGTTCCCATGCCACAACAGGACATGTTGCAAAATACTATGTAAACAACTGGACAAAAGTTAAGTATGTATTTTTAAATAACCATACAACTTGCAATCATAGACAGAAGTTAAGTATATAAACATCATACATAACACTGTATAGAACCCAGACATGTACAATATGTAATTAAAAAATGTCCAAGAATATTGTCTTGAAGAAACATTTACCTGTTATTGATGTTGACATTTTTTTATTCAGTTCTTCTGAGCACTTCTCTTAGAATCTTTTGAAATGAAGTTTTGTTTCAGCTGCTAATTCAAGCAGAATTTTTGTTTATGTTTCACTCCATATGCTCCTAATTGGCAGTCCATGTATAAACTTTTCATTCTGCAATATAATTTTAAAATTATCTTGACATATTGGTGTCTGATCATAAAAGCATGTAATAATAAATGCAGATGTTCTAAAAGATGTTACGAACTGTTTAGTACAATAAAAAAATGAGATGTGAAGACAAAATTTATACATATTTTTGCCAAAATTGTGCTAAAATAATATATTCAAATATATATTTTGTTGCATGCTTTTTTCTTTGAAATTTATTTAATGTTTTTGGCACAACATTATTAAAATGGCCAACTGGTCCAAAATGTGCAAAATGAGTTGTAATTGAAGTGAGCAAAAAAGACCATATTTTTTTAGGGGTTGCTTGTCTTTCTTGGTGTGGGTGGGGGTCTCTTAATGCAGATTTTACAGTATTTCATTGAACTAAGCAAAAGAGTTATTGGGACATTTGTATGTTCTTTCAATATTTAAGGAGTGGCTTTAAGTGTTATCCATCTCCATCTGTCACAATTCATCCTATCTAATCACAATTTCTGTTTCTGTTTAGTCATTTAATATGAAGTACAAAAAATGAATGTAGAACATATTTGAGTAAGATTTTCAATATGATAAGATCTAGATAAAGTTGAAGTTCCATATTTTTTGTAAGAATGATTTACTTTGACAGGAGTATCCATTTTGTATTAACATATATTAAAAATGTATA
Source organism: Margaritifera margaritifera (assembly GCA_029931535.1). Classification (NCBI taxonomy): domain Eukaryota; kingdom Metazoa; phylum Mollusca; class Bivalvia; order Unionida; family Margaritiferidae; genus Margaritifera; species Margaritifera margaritifera. The sequence continues at coordinate 7,252,359 of JAQPZY010001658.1, read as the reverse complement.
TGTATCAAATTTGGTAACTGCATTCATGTAGTGAATGTCAATCGAGGTTTAAACAATTAGAATACATAAAAATATTGCATGGAAGTATACCTGGTTATGTAGGATGCTTTGATTTAACATGCGGAGTGTAACCACTTGGGGAGTTCTCCTTTTTCCAATTATGGAGTAATTATGGTCTGAAACTTGGAAAATTGACGGCACTCTGTCCTCTCTATTCTTATGGTAGCTATGTAAAATCTAGAGAGAAAAAGAAATTAGGTATGAGGAAAGACAATTTTATATTTATTCTTAAAGGCAATAATGGCTTTCATGCTTCTAAAACACCCTAACATTTATAAAAGATACCATATGTCCTTTTATATTTGAACCTTGATATGCTATCTCAATCTGTATATTTGCAACCATGACACAATTACAAAATCAGTAGCAAACTTATTGATAATAAGTAAAATTATTGAGAATAAGAAAATATTTTGAATTTGTTTGCCCTGTATAATGTACAGTATAACACTTGTATTGTACATTATACAAGTTCAAACAAATTGAAAATTATTGTTATTTATTCTATACTTTTCCCTCTTCAAAATAAGGACATTGATTCTTGTCACAATTGATCTCTTTCTCTCTTTGAAATTATATGTAGTTTAATAAGGCTTTGTCAGTGTGAAATTATTATGTTGAAACACGTTTTACACAGCTGTGAGAAGATTGATTAAAGAGGAATTATACATATATGAAATTTAGTTTGTATTGCCAGCTTGTTTTTGAAGCAGGATTCTTTGTGGAGAAAACCACATGAGCTGTGGCATTATTTTGATCTACATGTGTTTGAAACATGTTTTAAATTCTGCACCTAAAGAATTGGGTGCTAATTTTAGTAATGAGTGTTCCAAAGTCAAATGACTGAAATTCCATTAATAATAAAAATATAATAATAATTCTTTATTTAATGAGGGTAGCTGAGTTAGAATACAGATGTATCTAGTCTCCCTTGAGGCCCTCAGCTACTTTCTAACTGTCTACATGCATGTATCTTACTTACAAAATGTGGAGCAAAAAAGGTGAAGTCACAACATTTAACAAGGAACAATCAAGTGATATGACTGTACATTATTCTGAACATAATCAATCATTTTAAAACAGAAGACATTAGCATACACAAAGACAAACCAGTTGGAATAGAAACAGAAATTTAAAAAATAAAAATAATGACATGTCGAAATCAATTAAAATCAAGCTTTAAATATTTGAGATATTTTTCTTTAAAACTTTCAACAGAAGTGGCTGATTTAACTGATGTGGGCAAAAAATTCCATTTCTTTGTTCCAGAATATTTAAAACTACATCGATATTGTTCAGTATTGGGTTTTGGAAATTTCAAGTGGCCACATAAGGTCGAGCATAAAGCATATGGCCCATGATTTTCATAAAATAGTTCTCTCATATATTCAGGGATATTGCAGTTTACACATTTGTAAACAAGTACTGCCATAATTTTGAAATTTTATTCTGTCATTTATTTGAAGCCATTTCAGTTCATGGAAAAGAATAATACTAGATGGTGTGTCAAAAGGAGCATCCAGAATTAGGTAAGCTACTCTCTTTTGTATCTTGTTTATTCTTTCCAACTGACTCTTATGGCAGTTAACCCATATTGTCAAGCAATAGTAAATGATAGAACATTGTCTCTATTTTTTTCAGATGCAAATAGGATAAGCTCTCAAAAGATTCTTTTTACTAAAATATTTCTTTTCATTGTCAACCAGTCGTGGCCCTCCAAACCCATATATACTCTATTTTATGTTCACATATTTGTAGACTGGTTCCCATTCTTCCATATAATTAGTACTATGAGTGTTATGTATGATGTTTATATAATATTATAAATATTTTAGGAAATTATAAATGTTTCTTCACTTTAATATTTGCTTAAATCTTTATGTTTATCAGGAAAAACATGTTTAACTAGTGTCCTTGAATTAGGTTGTTTTGATCAATATGTTTTCTCAATTTGAAGGTCAAGGTTGAATTTTGTTTACAGTTAGAATTCCATTAAGATGACACATGTTCTAAAACATTCTGTCATGTGACCAATCTTTATATATATCATGTTTGGTGGACATTTTTTCAGTTTTGATATTACCATCAGTCTTGTAAAGAGCTATTACAGTTGTGAAAATTCATTCCAAATTCTAAGAGAGGAATTATTTTAAATATTCATTGGATTATAACAGTGCTCATAAACTTTTGGATTTTGGATTTTTAATTGATGATTTTGGAATTTAAGTGAACTTATTCAGATATTTTGGAATACTTCATTTTGACATCAGCACATCAAAGATTACTAGTACATCAGGACTTTGGAGACCATTAGCACATCATAACATTCAAGGACACAGCCGTGAATTCGGAACATTCTATATTTAGGACTTGTGATTAGAACAATCATTCTTATTGGATTATTAGGATTTCAAAACGCATTACTGTAAGTGACTTTTTGATTTTTCATTTTAATTATCTAGTAATAAATTGCTTGTTGATTTTTTACTTGATTTGTTGGTTTCACTTTCTTTCTTTTACATTTTTCTTAGACCATAGAGTCGTAACAGAAATTGGGGGCTCGTCTTCTGGGATCTGAATTTCATTAAAGCATATTAGAGATATTAAATTTATCTTTGAAATTCATATTGATTTTGTCTTGGAATTTTTTTTTTGTCTTTGGCAAAGATTTTTAATAGAGAAATTGTTTTTGTGTGAAACCAACAAGCATTTACTATGGCATCTAATGTTCAGAATTTCATTTCAAAACCTATCCAGGAGGGGATAGAGTGCATGAGAAAGTTAATTGAAGAGTTCAAAAGGTGCATCCATAGTGATGTTAAAACCTATCTTGATGAGCGGAATGTGGAAACTTTGGAAAATGCTGCTCGTATGGCTGATGATTATTCCTTGACTCACAAAATTTCATTTGGCAATAAGTCGTCCTCTCAGCAGTTTTCTGGTAAAAAACCATTTCAATCTCATTCGAGTACTTCCAAATTTCACAACAGCACAACTGTTAGGAATCAAACATCTGATAAGACTGATCAGAAATCCTTATCTCTTCCTACGTGCACTTATTGTAAAAAGAAAGGGCACGTTATTTCTGATTGCTTCAAGTTGAAAAATAAGCAACAGAGTAAAGACAGAGCTTTTCCAAATGCTCTTATTTCTACGAGGTCAAGGTCACGGTCTTGTATTGAAAGCAATACATTTGTTGGGTCAAACAAACCCCAGTTTTGTTCTATTTTGGAGGCTTATGAACCATTCATGTCAGAAGGTTCTATATCACTTATTGGTGATTCTGCCAAACCTATCCCAATTAAAATATTAAGGGACACTGGAGCTTCTCAGAGTCTTTTATTATCAGGTACTTTGCCATTGTCTGAGGAGTCTTCTTCAAGTGAAAGTGTTCTTGTTCAGGGAGTTGAGTGCGGCTTTGTAAATGTTCCTCTTCATTGTGTAAATTTGGCATCAGACTTAGTTTCTGGACCTGTGACTGTTGGGGCAGTGACTTCTTTATCCATAGAGGGTGTTCATTTATTACTAGGCAATGACCTAGCTGGAGATAAGGTTGTGGTTAATCCACTTGTAACTGACAAGCCTTGTTTGGATCAGAAAGTTGATCCTGTCGAAACTGAAATCCCTGATTTGTACCCTGCTTGTGCAGTTACTAGAGCTATGGCAAAAAGAGCTCTTGAGATTGATGTTGATCAGGATATTATTCCTTTAGCTGACACATGTATTGGTCAGTTTTTTGATGAAGTCACTTTTTCCTCAGGTATTGATCAATCAAATGGTATTGATCACAGTGATCCTCTTTTGGCAACTCATTCTCTTTGTTGTAATCAGGATGACAAACGACAGTCCCTTGTCGTTGAACAGGAGCAAGATCCCGAGATATCTTGTTTGTTTCAGAGGGCTATTAGTGAAACTGAAGCCACACAAGTTCCAGTGTGTTACTTTGTGAAAAATGGGGTCCTTATGAGGAAATGGAGACCACCTGATGTACCCGCTGGTGACGAGTGGTCAGTGAGCTATCAAATTGTTGTTCCTAAGTCATATCGACAGGAAATTCTTAATTTAGCCCATGAAACTCCTTCGGCTGGTCATTTAGGAGTCCGTAAGACTTATCACAAGATCTTGAATCATTTTTATTGGCCGAAACTCAAAAGTGATGTTTCTAAATACTGCAGATCTTGTCACACTTGTCAAATGGTAGGAAAACCCAATCAGAAGATACCTAAGGCTCATCTGCAACCTATTCCTGCATTTGATGAACCATTTAGTAGAATAATAGTTGACTGTGTTGGTCCTTTACCTAAAACCAAGTTAGGCAACCAATACTTGTTGACCATCATGTGTGCATCTACAAGATTTCCAGAGGCAATTCCTCTGAGAAATATAAAAACTAAAACTATTGTGAAAGCTTTAGTGAAGTTTTTTTATACTTGTTGGCCTTCCCAAATCTGTCCAGTCAGATCAAGGGTCAAATTTTATGTCTGGAATTTTCCAACAAGTTATGCATGAATTAGTCATCCAACAGTTTAAATCTTCTGCCTATCACCCTGAAAGTCAAGGTGCTTTGGAAAGATTTCATCAAACTTTGAAGAATATGATTCGATCATATTGCTTTGATACAGAAAAGGATTGGGATGAGGGTGTTCATTTGTTGTTGTTTGCTGTTAGGGAATCAGTTCAAGAGTCGTTCGGTTTTAGTCCCTTTGAACTAGTTTTTGGTCATACTGTCCGTGGACCATTGAAATTATTGAAAGAGAAACTTCTTTCAAATGAAAACTCAAAGATTAATCTTCTTGATTATGTCTCTGATTTCAAATACAAGTTGTCAAAGGCCTGTGAAGTAGCAAGAACTAATCTTCACACTACTCAGTCAAAAATTTTATTAAGGTATGACAGAAATACACAGGAAAGGAGTTTTAAACCTGGTGACAAAGTTCTGGCTCTCTTTCCCATACCTCAGAATCCTCTTCAGGCTAAATTTTATGGTCCTTATACCGTTGAAAAGAAAGTAAATGACTTAAATTATATCATTAACACTCCTGGGAGACGGAAACAGAAACAACTTTGTCATATAAATATGTTAAAGTAATATTTTGACAGAGATAGCCCAGCTAATTATTCAGTTAATTTAGTTGTACCTGTCCCACACAGTGAAGATATCAACGATGGAGTACGATCAGACTATAGTGACTCTGGTATAACCAATCTTCGGAATTCAGAAATATTGAACAACCTAGACCAGAAACTTTCACATCTACAACAACAGGAAAGAAATGAACTAAAACAGCTATAACATGAATATGAGCACTGGTTTCCTGATGTTCCAACACGAACAAGTAAAATTTATCATGACGTTGACATTGTAGATTCTGCGCCTGTGAAACAGCATCCTTATAGGATGAATCCTCTCAAACAGAACTATCTGAAGAAAGAAATTCAGTATCTACTGGAGAATGATTTCATAGAACCAAGTAAAAGTAACTGGAGTTCACCATGTATTCTTGTTCCCAAGCCAGATAATACATTCCGTATGTGTACTGACTATAGAAAAGTCAACAGTGTCACCAAAACTGTCATTCAAAATAGAGGCCTATTATTCTTCAGTTGTTTAGAGGACACTTAGAGTTGTTTTTGGTATTTGTTTGGTATTTGGTAGTTGCATTTGTTTTTAGATGGAATAAACTAAAGAGACATCAGTCTGTAATAGCCTGTATGTATTGTTACTAACATGAGTGAATGTTGTGGCAAAAAAAGAGCTGGGTGTGAATCACACTTGGCTGCTCCATTGATAGATATAGGGTCCAATTATGTAGTACACCATCGATGAAGGAGGTAGGGGTACTAATATTAATACAAACCGATCAGCTGGACTCGGGTCACAATTATTACTTCCAGGTCAGTCTATTTTTAGAGCATTTTTCCTCTTGTTTTGGTTGTGATACTTGACTTAGATTTAGGCATTCTTGGTATTGATTTAAAGGAAATTGTTTATTCTTTGGAATATGAGCATTTTGGTGTGATTATCTGTGTGCATTTTAGTGACAGTGCAGAGTGTGTATTGAGGCATTGATGCTGGCCTGGAAGTTAAATATGTGACCCATTGTATGTTGTTGTTTTTTTTTTTACAGTTTGGTCTCTCAAAAAAAATTCTGAATAACCTGTGACCAAACTTCACTGTGAGTTCATATTTGAAGATGCTTTAGATTAACATATGATTTATTAGGATTTGGACAGAATGGAAAGTTCAGTAGTGACAAAAAAAATGTACGGACTACATAGGGAAAATAATTGTGACCAGAGTCCTGTCAGTGTGTTAGCCTTAAAAGTTCAAATTGGAATGCCGTTTTTAATTTTATAGGTAGACACATGAAATTTTGAGATTTTATGTATATTGACTTTAAAAATTGAACTTGGGAATAAAAAAAAAATAAAAAATTTTTTTTTCTCATTAATTTAAAAATTAAAATTAAAAAAAGTTTAAAAATTGAAATTTTGAACATTTTGCAATTTTGTAAAAACCATTTTGGTCTCTTTGTGGTTGCTGCTCAGTAAAATCATCACGTATGTATTCCAAACCATGCTGCAATTGAAATTTTGGTATGGAATAAATATAGGTATGGTTACATGTATATGTTCTCCACCCACCCACTCACATCCATATAGAAATGTACAGTGCAGTGTTGCACATAGAATCCCAAGGGCAGGGACATAGTGACCCCCACCCTCCAAATTTGGGGGACATACAACATTAGAGCAGTGGTTCCAACCTGTTTTTGCCGCAATCCTAAATTGGCCACCAACAGGACCTCATGACCCTCAGGCGTATGATATAATTTAAAGCTTTTTTTCTGATGACCCTTTGCACCCTACTGAGGACCCCCCGTGACCCTGATTTGGGTCACAACCTGAGGTTGGGAACTGCTGTTTTAGAGGGACAAAGGAAAATAGTAATAGTGCTAAATAATCTCATTTGCTTTTACAGTTTTCCCAACTTAACTTTGTGGTCTGCATTTTAATATCATATTTTCCTTGGACACTTACATTATTGCAATAAAAATTGTATCATATGCTCAGGTAACTCGTGAAGACATTAATATGTTTGAATATCTGGTTAACCTGAAAGGAACTGCACCATGTAATTTTCCGTTCTGGATCTTGCTCTTTTAGTGGCTTGGCAGTGCAAATTAGAACAAATCAAGTGGTATTGAAGTTATTTTTATGAAGTTAATGTGGGAATTTTCATTTGGATAATAAGAAATCCATTATACCTGTTTTTACAAGAATGTGCTATCAATGCCCACTGCCCCCCCCCCCCCCATAAGTCAACAATAAACAAATGCACATTCTACAGCAGTAATACTGTTCTGATCTGTAGAAGTGCCCTTTAAACTTGGGGCCCCAGGTGTCTGAATGGTCTAAGATGCTTGCCTTTACAGATCACTCACATATCTCACCTCTGTTTGTGTGAGTTCGAGTCTTGGCTCGACTAATGTGGGTATGTCAGAAATCTTGCCAGTAGATTCCTGTGGGTCAGTGGTTCTTCCTGGGTTCTTCCTCCACCAAATATACTGGCTGCCATGTATAGCCTATCATGTGCTGAAAAATGACATTAAAGCCTACAAAACCCCAAACCAAAAAGTTATACTCATATGTGATTGTTTGTAATAATAAGTATAAGCAGCAGGTGCAGCCCCCTCCAGCTCCAACATGATCCAGAAATTATTTTAGAAATAAATCTGTTGATGTAACTTCATTTGGTATACCGTATAGTTTTTTGTTGGTTTTAACAGCACTTTTAACACATCATTGGCTACATCATGCTGAGGAAATGGGACCTAAGTGCCTTTCCCAAGGACACAATGAGGCAGCCGACCCAGGCAGGTATCAAACCTGCAACCCTTGGATTAAGAGTCAGATACTCTACAAATCACATCCCTCCATCCATTAGTCTTTTAGTCTGTCCCTCTGTCCATCTATCAACAATTTGTTTTTTGCAAGATAACTTAACTACGAATAGTTGGATTTTAACCAAACAAAATGTATCTTTACATTGAAGAGATCTCGATTCTAAGATTTCCGTGTATTCATTTAAAGGAGTTATGGTCCCTGATTGCCTGATCTCTAGACTTTGGTTTCCACAGGATAATTGGGAATGGCAGAGGATAAGTGAGTTATAAAGGGAAGGGATCTCAATTTAAACCAGAAATGACTAAAATACATCTTTGACTGGATCTATGAATAAATCTATGACTGGGTTTGGACAGTACTTGCTTTTTAGGCAAAACAATGAATGATGCAATCTGAAACTAGTATTGGGTCATACATTATATGAATTGCATCATGTTATTCTTAGAAGTCATGGATGATGCAATCATAACTAAGCTTACATCACTCTGCTGAAGAAATTGCCCTATATCAGGTCTACAAATCATATAGTATCGTGCTCTCATTTGTCAGTGTTTGATTTTGCAAAGGGACACATTTCTGTTTTGCCAAAGTGAGCAGAGATGCCTCTCACTTGTGTGAACAATGCAGATAACTTCTGCTATGTTTGTGGTGAAGTGACTTTTGCATCACAGAAGCGGAGTATAACCACTATGGTTAAGAAAGCCTATCACCTTTATTTTGGCTGCAAAATTGGAGATCAGGACAAGAGGTTGGCCCCACACATATGCTGCAACACTTGTGCAACAAATCTTTGCCAGTGGTTGAACAGGAAAAGGAAATCTATGTCTTTTGCAGTGCCAACGATTTGGAGAGGGTCAACAGATCATATCAGCAATTGTTACTTCTGCATGGTGGCTCCTGTTGGGAAAGGTGTGTCAAAGAAGAAAAAGTGTACTGTGCATTATCCAAACATTCCGTCAGCTATACACCCAGTTCCTGATGCACCAGAATCATTCTCACTTGAGTCAGATGAGGAAGAGGAAGAGGATGAAACTTCTAGTCCTGAACCATCAATGTCACATGACCCATATTTTCTCCCATCCTCCTCCTCTGAACCACACCTCATAAAACAAGGTGAACTGAATGACCTTGTCAGGGATTTGGAACTACCCAAGAATAAGGCAGAGCTGTTGGGCTCCGGACTACAGCAGTGGAATCTCCTGGCAGGTGATGTTAGGGTTTCCATGTTCCGTGACCGTCGAAAGGATTTTGTCCCATTCTTCTTCATGGAAGGTGATCATGTAGCCTGCAACAACATCGATGGTGTGATGGCAGCTTTCAACATCGTTCATGATCCAGATGAGTGGAGACTGTTAATTGATTCATCGAAGACGAGTCTTAAAGTTGTTTTGCTGCATAATGGCAGTGTTTTGCCATCAATTCCAGTTGGTCATGCAGTCCATATGAAGGAAACCTATGAAAACATGAAACAACTTTTGTGGTGCATAAACTATGACCAACATCAGTGGCAGCTTTGTGGCGATTTCAAGGTTCTTGCTTTCTTGCTTGGTCTGCAGACTGGATACACAAAGTACTGCTGTTTTCTCTGCAAATGGGATAGTCGTGCGAGAGATTCCCACTACATCAAGAGAGATTGGCCACTCCGACAGTCATTGGAGCCTGGGATGAAAAGTGTTCAGCATCCACCACTTGTTGAATCAAGGAAGATTTTGTTACCAGCCCTGCACATCGAGCTGGGTCTGATGAAGAACTTTGTCAAGGCCATGGACAAAACACAAGCAGTTTTCAAGAACCTCTGTGGAAAATTTCCAAGGTTAAGTGAAGCTAAAGATAAAGGAAGGTAGGTGTCTTTGTTGGTCCTCAGATTCGTGAACTTCTTCGAGATGATGCATTTCACCGTGCACTGCGTGGCAAGGAAAAGACGGCATGGAAAGTCTTCCAGTTAGTGGCCACAAATTTTCTTGGAAACAAGAAGGCAGACTATTAAAAGGGAGTTGGTGGAAAACCTCATGAAGGCATACAAAAGCCTTGGTTGCAACATGTCACTAAAGATAAAATTTTTGCACTCTCATCTAGATTTTTTTCCACCGAACTGCGGAGCAGTGAGTGACGAGCACAGCGAGCGATTTCACCAGGACATTGCAACAATGGAGAAACGCCATCAGGGCAAATGGAGCCCATCAATGCTTGCAGACTATTGCTGGACAGTGACAAGAGATGCTCTATTTAATGAATACAAGAGACAAGCCAAGAAGCGCAGAGTAGACACTGAATAAGGACTAAACTATGTACTTATATATATTCATTATAGTTTTTGGACTTTTGTTTCAATATATTTTTTATTTATATAACCCTTTTGCTGTTTTTTAAAGTGTTACATAAACAGGACAGGTGAAATATTATCATGTAAAGCAACCATAAACACATGAAAAGACCTAGGTTTACAATTTATGATTAAAACTCTACTATGTACACAATACACATAGACGTAAAATGTAAAAACTTAAATATCTTGGAAACAGTAGCCAATCACTTGTTTTAATTGTCATATTTGAATTCAGCACATCAAAATCCCTAATAAATAGCACATTTTATCTCTGAAGCAGACGATTTCAAAAAAATTGTAGACCAGTGTAATACAGCTTATCTTCATCTATCTCCATTTTTATATCTAAAGTTATCGAAAATGTATTGTAATAAAGCATATTATTTGGTAGTTAGCAAAGGGAACATGGTGATAAACATTATCGTCAATATTAACATTGGCCACAACTTGCCCTTGTCATGAATTTTACTATCAAACATTGCTAAATACGTAGAAATCTACAAACTGCTGGGGCGGGGGCAATTTTCAGTGCTAAATCTGAAGCTCTGGGCATAATTGACAATGATTGCATTCACAAGGGCTTGTATCGTTGCTTAAAATTTACCTATAAATATATATACTATATATAATACAAGGGACGACACTTCTCCCATTTCTCCTGCGACCTATTTAAGAATCGACACTGATATTTCAAGCTGCACGTAGCATAGCATAATAAATTTAGCAAAGATGTTTAGCTCAGAGATTCGACTTTTAGACTCGCATCAAAAGAAGTCAGCACACAGAATCTTTCAGAAAATAGCTTGATTGCACATCGAGTAATAAAGGACCATATGCAAAGTGTTGGATGATTGAAGGTATTAGTGGTGTCAAAGGAACTCCTACAGTCAGCCCAGATTGCCAGGGAAAATTACCACACCTATTTAGAAGTGCAAAAGATAGAGAAAGAAAGAGAAAAGAAATATATGGAGATAAAACTAGTGGAAGAAGTGGTTGGAACAATGAGAAAAAAGATGAGAATGTCACAGTCTGACATTAAGTTGTTGTTTACAGATGCAGATAAAGCTGAAGAATTACATAGCTTTGCTCATATAACAAAAGCCAACACACTGCATAAAAGAGCTAACGATAAAGAGGAGGAACTTGCAGTTGTTAAGAAGGATTTCAATGGTCATATTCCTAGGCAGAGTTAAACCTTGGTCAAGTTGAACATGAAACTTGAGGGAATTGCTTCCCTACAAAAGATGCATGCATGTTATCAGAGTCTGGTCTCAACATTTTCCACTGAATCTCAATCAGCTGAAATTAGTATATAACTGATATTCATTTTAGATGACAACCTAATATTTTGCATTTGTTGTTTTTTTTTACTTGGAAAGGAAATATTGATTTTGTATATCATGCATATAGATTTCAGGTGGTACATGTACCAATTCCTTGTATTAGGTTTTGATATCAGTAACATTTATATTCTGTAATTATATGCTATATCAGTTAATAAATGTTGTACTTGAGTCATTGCTATCTAGATTTACAGCTGATTATTCTGATTTTTTTAGAATTAAAACTTTGAAAAGAAAAGAAAACTAATTTCAGTTCATTCTTTTATTATTTCCTCATACCAACACATGCAGTTCAGCAGAGTAAAGTTAAAATTGTTATTCTGTAAATTGAAATGACTTAACATGCAAATTTATATTAATTTCAATAGTTCTACTTGTTTCTTGTGATACATTTTGTGGTTTAGTACATGGTCATATGTCTAATTCAGATGTTACGGGAGAGTCTTGAAATAGAAACAGCTTTTGATTTGAAAAATGCATGTTTTCTAATATAAAATGGTCTTTAATTCCATTCAGTAATGGTCATAAATGAGCCTTGAAAAAATTAATTTCATCCTGGAAAAGACCTGGACATTTTTCTTTCAAAAAGCGTGGGAACCATGTTTATTTCAGAGGTAATTGAGGAAGTTTATCAGGTTCTATAGAATTTACAGCTGAACATCAGAATAGTGAGCCCAGAGATGCAGGACTTGCAATTGTTCATGAAACCCCCAAGAAAGATGGACTTATTTGTATTGATTCAATACCCAATAAAGGTAAGACAGGACCTGAGCCCTTTGATGAATCATCAGACAGTGAATGGAATATTGAAGAAGAAAGTTTTATGTTTCAAGTGAGAATAGTGGAAGCTTATCATGTATTGAATCAATAAATATATCTCGAGATAATGACAGTTGTCTTGATGTTCATGTAATTACAGCAGGTAAGTCAAAGAAAGATGATGATAACAGTCAAGATGAATATGTTAAGAAACACCAACTTTATTTAGCAAGGGATTCCAAAGATCAACCTTCTACACAGGTTGAATCAACAGAGAAAACTACATCGCATCAGAAGTTTAATAAATAGATGAAGAACAAGAACCATCCGTTTATAATCATTTGAATGAACCCCAGTCTGACGATGTCATGCTGCATTTGAATCTTTGTAATTCCAAATTAGGAATTGTTCAGATGCTTGTTAGAAATATGCCTTTTAATTTGGAAAGGATCTCACAGACTGAATGAAGTCTTTCTCCAAGAGAGCCAAACTGACCTCTAAGCGGCTGTTCCTTCAATGAGAAAGGGATTAAGATTGCCATCAGAGCAGTGTCAATGAAGCAAAGCAGAGCCTGTGATAAACCTAGAAGGTTTTATCATTCTAGTGTGCAGTCACAACTTGATAGTATCCCTTTCTCTAAATTAGGTATTGCTGAAAGAGACCCTAACTTAAAACTAGGAGCTTTAGCTAGATGGTCTTCAGATGATGAAAATCCCTTCAAACAGAGGTCAGGTTTGAGATGGATGTTTCAATTTGGTACTATTATGCAGGAATCTGTAAGGGATGCAGCATTGGCTGAGACATTAGATGTATCCATTCACTAATATTAAAGACTTCTGGGTTAGTCTTGGCACAGAATCTCCACCCAGTTTTGAGGAACGCATGTCTGTAGAATGGATGCGATATCAAACTTTCCAGAACTATCCTCTTTTAGCACATGGCAGCCCTAACCGTCTTGCTACAGAGGGATTCTATTATACAGGACAGGGGACAGAGACCAGATGCTTCTCATGTGGCGTCACACACAGCGATTGGAATCGTATAGATAACCCTCATGAAGTCCACCAGAGACTGTCCCCCAATTGCCTTTTTTTAAATGGAAGACCGGGAAGATATCCAAATATCCCCACGAGTTCTGATGGAAATGTGGATGCTGGAAGAGTAGATAGGGACTCAATACCACTCCCATCTCTTCCAGTTGCCCCATTGCCTGGGTCAGGTATAGGTCAGAGTCATGCTGAAGGAAGGAGATCTGAATCTAGAGAAGGTTCAGGAGCTACAAAAACTACAGATGAGGATGACACTATAGTGGTAAGCTGAAGGTCCCCAAAAAGAACCATATACTATATAGTCTTTCCAGTGGCCCTTGTTTTTTCTACTTTTACTACTTTTTTGTCAGACTCCCTATTTATCTGTATTTTTCCAGAATGGCCCTACAATTGCTACTTTTTAAAAATTTTATGTTGAGAATCAATTACGTGGATGATCATAGCTAAGCAAGTTAAGAAATGGTCTCTGTGATGTGGTGTTGGGTGTTTAAGAAGGTAGATGTAGCCTGGACTAAAGAGGCAGTTAGTATATGAGTAAGAGCATACATTTTCTTAAAGTTTATGAAGGTAAGTCAAATTTAGTATTATATCTTCTTAGTAATTTACGTAAATGCAATGTTTTTTTTCTTTACAAAATATTCCTCTTTTTCCCTTCTTTTTTTAAAAAGTAGCCCTACTTTATCCATACTTTTTTCACAAAGGGTTACTGGAAAGACTATATATGTGGAAATATCTGTATTGGTAAATGTTTGCAAATTTATGATGTTTAAAACATTAGCCTGTTTAATTTATGTGATTTTGGTGCTTGCTGGCATAAATTGTTGTACTTAAATTTCTGCAAGTTTAAATGTTTGTTATCTTTTACTCTGTTATGTTAGTTGCTGAAAAAAGAAATGTGTGGAATTTCTTTACATGGGGAACCTGAGTTGAACAGAATAACTTTGCAGTGGGTTTTTTCAGTAGTGTGAAAGAGAACTTCCAATTACAAATAAAAGTCTTTTTTTTCATCCCTATAATTCAGAGGATATAATTGTTTCTTCTTTAATGCATTTTATGTAGGCAAACATGCCAGTGACAAAGTACATATGTTGGCCTTTGGTGTATTCACCAGTGTCTCTGGCTTTTGAAAATCTAGCCAGGCTTGATCTCTTTGCTTAAAGCTTAAAAACAGTTCTATCTCTTGATTGCTAGAGTGGCTTGTAATTACATGCAGTTTTGGCAAATTATAATTTACTGTATTTGGTGACAAGGACAATTCTATCAGAAGTGAAAAGCTTTTAACACTTTATTCACCCAAGTGGTCCAGTCATTATGAATGGGATAATTATTGTAGTCTGGTGTAAGATTTGGAAGCTTGCTAAGTAACCTGTAAATCAGTGAGATATATCCTGGGTGGATGGATGGTTCAAAGCTTGTCACCTTTACCGGAAAAGTCCATCAGAGATACCAGTTCCAATAAACATTCAATAGCTTCCTTATATTTTCAATTCAGTAACTCTGCCATTGTAGTTTCTGCTTAAATTGGGTCCTAACTGCATGTAAGAGGTTGCTGATTAAGGTAGGTGACCATTATTTGAAGTTGCACATCATTTCCAATAAAATTATCCATACCTACTTGACCAGTGTTGAAATATTATGCAGCAACAGCAGAATTCAAGATCAGGGGAGATAACTCCCAGAGTGCCATCCCATCCATTGGAGGAATCAGCACAATCTGAAGCAGATAACAGGCCTAAGTTTCCAGAATATGTCTCACTGCCTAGTCGGATTGCGACTTTTAGTCATGGCTGGCCTCCATATCTGGATCAGACTCCTCAGCAAATGGCAGAAGCAGGTTTTTTTTTCACAGGTGATTTAAATTGCTTTCCCGTCTTGTGTACAAAGCTTCGAAGATACATTCATATATCAGTTTTCAGATGCCATTTTTGTTGTCTTTGTGGCTTAAGGTTGGATGCAAAATTATCAAACTGAAATGTGCATTTATCTCAATTGAAGAATTCTACTTATTGCTAGGAAAAGAACATGTAGGACAAAGTGACTTGTCACTTTAGCAATTACATTTGCTTACACATATACCGCCATTTCAATGATGCTGTTGCTCTTACTTTTATGAAACTTGATAAGGCTACTTTTTCAGAATGTATATTCACACCTTATGGTCATTGTGACCTACTTTCTTGCACTCGTTACTGTGCTAGATTTTCAGCTTACCAGGTCCTAAGGCCAAACGAGTTTATAGCAAAACGAGTTTATAGCATGGCCGTGGATCAATCATTTATTATCTATAGTCCATCAACATGTGTTGCTTTCATCATCATCTGAAAAACTAAGCAACAAACTTGGATCAAATGTGTCAGAAAGCATCCTAGTATCAAGGCCTTTAAAGTTTGTACAGCTGATGCTGATCTGCCAGCAGATATACAGGTTGTTGCAAGAAATAACATATTTTGACAGTGTGATAAAAAATGCGCTACAGATTGGACCAGATTTGATGGAGAGCATCCTAACATCAAGTTCTTTCAAACTGGAAGTATGAATGCTACATTTCAGTAAATATGGCTACCATTTTTCAGCACAATAGAATAAAAAGCCTTTAAAAGACTTTATTAAAAGGAATTTGGGTTTTTCAAGCTCATACAAATAATACTGATCTGGCACCAAATAAGTTAACTATTCCTAATAAATGTAGGAAAATCCATGATTTCCCAAGAAGAACTCTACAGAATTAGGTCAGATGTAGTGAAAAGCAACCTTGACTAACTATTGTGCTAAATTGAACCAGATTTAATTTAGAGTTTCATAGTTCCAAGACCTTTTGATTTTGTATCTGACATCTCCTAGCTACTTTGTGCTGAGGTGCCGTAAAACACTACTACATACATATTTTGTATCGGATATAAAGATCCAACTTCAGATAAGGTCATGGGTAATTTAATAAAAGAGAAAGCTAAGTGCTAAGCCTAAAAAAACACCTGACAACAAATTATTAACAGCAAGCTTTATAGGCCTACTTGTTAATAGGTTTTCACCTTTATACAGATCATGTCAATTTGCCATCTGATATTTTCTTCTTGCCTTTGAATGGTGAGACATTAGGTATCACTTACGAAGCATCAACAGCATTCCGCAGTTAGCAGCATCATCAACAATGATAAGGCAATGTGTTCAAATATTTAAGGTCACTTATCATTTACATCATTTGAATTTTGGATATTACACAAGTATAGACCTTTATTTCTGTGAATACTTAAGTTTTATGAATCGGTAAAAATTGCATTGACCAGTGTGAAGCTGAGGTCAATATGTTGGGTCTGCTAGTTTATAAAACTTTATATTCATTGAAAGAAAGGTTTATAAATGTTTTATTAGCTCATTTAATTGCAAAATCAAAATAAAACTTGTTTCTGAATAGTAAAAATGCCATTTCAACCGAATAATGCCACAAAGATATGCCATGATATCCATTTATTAGTTATGTACTATTGTTTGTTACTGACCCAGTATGGGATTTTGTGGGGTCAATAGAATTCATATTGGACTAGATGCAAGCTGAGCCTCATAATTAGTTCTGCTGACCTCATATAATCACATATTAGGTCAGTAACAAACTACACAACAAATTTATCATACCAAAGACCTTATTTTGCATCCAAATTGGCAGAATAATCCGTATTTACCTCATCTTGTCAATTTTGTGCCTTTTTATTCAGTTTATTATATTTGAAAAGTATTGGATCTTGGCTCATCTTAAATCAGTTGTTAGCTCTACTGGTCAGAGACCAGAAGAGTTTATGGGATGACCTATTCGTCATCTGACATCTGTGTCGTCTGTCAGTCCATTGGCACAAGTTTATTATTGCTACTTCTCCTGAACTACTTCGAGGATTAGCATGAAACTTTACATATTCTTTCATCCCAAGGTCTAGTTGGTTCAAAATGACAATGATGCTACTCAGGCATCCAATATGGCTCCCACAGAGGCCATCTTGAAAATCTTATTATTGCTGCTCATCCTAAATGGAAAGTCACATCAACATTGGGTTTTTACAAGAATACTTCATATGATATCTGGTTGGTCCCAATTGAAAATGTATGGCTGCAATGATTATCATCTTGAAATCTTGTTGTCACTATTCCTCCTGAATGGATGGACAAAGGGTTTTTACCAAAAGACTTCTTATGATATCTAGTTAGAGCCATTCTTGCATCCAGTATGGCTGCCATGATTGTCTTCTTTAAAATCTTGTTAACACTACTACTCCTGACTGGATGGTTTTATATCGACATGGTTTTATTATCAAGAGACTTTTAATGATGTCTAGTTGGTCCTAAATGACAATGGTGCTGATATGATACACAATATGGTCAACGCAGTTGCAAGTTTGAAAATCTTGTTATCACTTAAGAATATCAGACATGGTTCAACAATCTGTAGTTAAAAAGGTAAAGAATCTGTAGTTGAAAAAGTAAAAAGGTCTTATCTTGGAAATTCTTTTTGGCCTGTAGAGCAACAGTCCCTTCGAGGAGCTCTTGTTTGTCATTGACAGAGACAAAGTACATTTAATTTTATCTTGTTTAATTTCTTGCTAAAAATAAGAGTTCCAACATGTATGTATATTTGACATGCTATCTGATTGGTTCCACATCAAAATCTGCATCGGTGATATACTGTCTGAAACATTGGCACTCTTTTGATGTCATAGGATTCCTTGTGTTGTAATGTTTACCACTGGCTCATGTATATATCATTACTTGATACATGATTATATTGGACAGTCACATGACCTCAATTAGCCAATGAGAACAAACACTTTATGTTCAAAGTGGGATACAAAAAAGTCTATTAAATCATAACAGTGGAGTATGATATATTGTAGATAATCACCTGATATCATATTAACCAATGAAAAGCATATCTCTGCAGAATTATGCAGTAATACTGCTTGTAGTGCATGTCAAAATGTTGTACCATCTTATGCCAGGAGCTCCTTTCTGCCTGTTTAAGAAGAAAGATTGTAGCATTGCTGTGAACAATGTTAAGGTTTATCTTATAAATCTTTTGCTGTATTCAACTTAAACTTGGGATAATATTACTATATGTCTGAAGTTTGGTCTCTGATATACTTGGGAGTTCTCGCTTGTGTAAGCAGAAAGCTATGTCATCATAACATTATTCAGAGGACTCCTGAAAAAAGCATTAACAAGTTTAACCTAATTTGATCATTGGAAATGTCATTGGCCAATTTATATTACATTTGAATTATTATAGACCAGTTGAGGAACTGTGAATGGTGCAGCAGGCAAATTATGCATTCCACCAAATTTGTATTTTATACTCCAACCGCTTGCTGTTGGGGCATCTTGATTTGTCCATCAGTCCTTCTGTAGATCCATCCGTACATCATTGCACAAAAACCACTCTACATATTTTTTTTTAGCATATTGGTATCCATATGAAGCTAATCTGATTACATTTTCAGGACATTACAACAATTTAATTTTTTTTTACACATTTTAAAACTTTTTTTAAACAAAAACATTGGAAAGACGATTAAATTTTGACAGGATTATTTGTATTCATATGTAAATGACCTGATGTGATTTTCAGGCCATTGTAGCAATTGTTCACTTTTTACACATTTTTGAACTTTTTGGACTTTTTTTTATATATAAAATGTTGTTAGCATGATTAAGCAAAAACCACTTGAGATAGACAAAAGAAGCATATTTGAATGCATATATAAATGACCTTAAGTATTTGGACATGTGCTTTTTAGTTTGCGATGAGGTAGTGGGGGCATTCATGTTTTGCAAACACTAAATATAGTTTTTCCTATAAAAAATGCTGCTATAAAAGTCCATTCTTACTTTTTTTTTTACATTTTTTTAAATGGCTATATTTCCTGTTAGCAAAGTGACATTGAATATCTGGATTGATTTAAAAGTCAGTTGGATTGATTTAAAAGTCATAGCTCGATGTCATAAGTTTTATGGCATTAAGTAATACTGGTATGAATTATATGAATAAAGGTTTTTGGAAATTATCTTGTTTTTATGCCTGCCCACAAAGGGACATATAGTATTATCCTTGTCCATCTATTCTTCCATCCTTCTTTCCATCCATCTATCCATCTGATTAAATTTCGTTTTTCGTCACTGTATGACATGTTCCATCAACACGTTTCTAGTGGTGTATTAATTTTCATGAAACTGCATGATGGGTGCGTGAAACACCAATCGACCAATTGTTAAGAAAAGTTGGCAAAGTTTTGAGCTGGATGTCAAAAGTCAGGGACAACATTCTTTTACACATTATACATTTACATATTATGAAATACTGGTATGCATAACATGCCTGGTCATAACATCATATATAATTTATTTGAAAAAATGAAATAACACTTGTCAACTTGTCATGGCAATGTTGTTGAATAACACAAAGTCTTTGGAGTTATGTGATAAATAAAATCTTGAACCTGTGAAATTTGTCTTCCTCAGTGAACAACAAGGGTGTTATGGATAAATGTCTTATCTTTTTCATAGTTATTAGCTGCAAAAAAGCTAACGTTGTGTTGATGCCAATGCTGATATTGACAACATCAGCATTGTTTTGTTTTGCATTATTCCTTGAAAAAGTTAAGACAATCAGATGTGTCACATGCTGCAAGCAGCATATAATATTTTTGTCTCATCTGTGCAGCATTCATGAGATATAGGGAACACTTTTCTGTTGACGCTGTCATTGTCATCATTGGTGTAGATGTCAGCATTCAGTTTGTGCATTTAGCTCAGTTTCTGTGAGAGTGTTGTATATAGTCCTAAAACTCTATGGGTATGTTGGTCGTGGAGGGTACTACTCACCATGAGCAAAAGTAGATTACCTACTTTTAATGTTACAGTGATTAAGTTTTTGCATGTATATTGATGGGTATATTCATGATAGAGGCCATTATTTGTCATGAACAAAGTAAATCATAGTGACTCTGACTTCTCAAGTGTTTTGTGATTTTATGAAAATATGATTTTTTTTATGTGAAAATCTTGTCATCCTGAGCCTAGAGCATGGATGCATTGAGATCTCTTGGAAGAGATATTATTGATAGAACGTTTCCATAAGAACTCTGCTTCATAAATGTGAAGAAAACATTAATATATGAATGTTCTTTCTAAAATGGTTGTCTTGCATAGCTTTAAAAACAAAATGTCAAGAAAGGGTTGAAAATAGCACATTTTGCACGAAACATTCTACTTGAAAATTAACATTTTTTCAGCTCTTATTGGAAAACAGGTGAATACACAGAGAAGTCATGACAGTACGACTCATGTTATCAATAATTGTGCTCAAAATATAAACTTTCTGGTATATTTATTATGTACTTTAAATAAAATTTTATGGATGTTGTCTCTTTGTCATTAAACTTTCTGTGTTTTTTCCATATTATTACAGGTGGATTGGTGTCTGGGATGCCCTTAGTGTTGCTGCATATTAGCGAACTCTTGCTCATTTAAGAAATAATAACAACTTGCACAACAGTCTTTATTTAAGCCTAAAATGCTGTTTTTGCAAATGAAATAGTATATGTATTTAACTTCTTGAGAGATAGTGGTGGTGGGTTTAAAGAGTGGTTTGCCTTTTCTTAATAGCTTAGCAACTACCATCAAAGTACGGGCAAGAGATAACATCACCATTGGAACATGGAATGTCGGGACATTAAGACCAGCAGGGAAACTCGAGGAGCTAACCCATGAGATGGAAAGATACCAATGGCACATCCTTGGACTCTGCGAGATGCGCTGGAAACATTTCAGAGAGAGATCAACAGATGATGGACACAGGATCTACTTCACTGGGCATGAGAACAAGCATGAACATGGAGTCAGGTTTATGGTACACATTACATTGTGTTTGCAGTCATGGGTTGCCAACCAGTGTCGAACAGGATAATTACAATCTGCATAAGGGCATCTCCCTTTAACATCACTATCATACAGGTCTATGCCCCAACATCTGACCATGATGACGAGGAACTGGATGAGTTCTACGATCAGCTTCAAACTCTCATAGACCAGACACCCAATAAGGATATTCTGGTTATTCAAGGAGACTGGAATGCTAAGGTAGGAGAAGACGCACAAGCAGACTGGCGAGAAGCCTGTGGCTTATACTGTAATAAGCAGACCAATGAGAGAGGACTCAAGCTCCTGGACTTTGCCACATACAATAACCTAGTGCTGATGAACACCCTTGGCCCCCACAAACTATCCAGAAGATGGACTTTGCACAGCCCAGACGGAAAACATCACAACCAGATTGTCTACATCTTGTTGAGAAAGCGCTTCCTGTCTAGCGTAAACATTGCCAGAACACGTAGCTTCCCAGGAGCTGATATAGGAAGTGACCATGACTTGCTGATGATGACTATCAAACTTCTTCTGAGGAAGACCAATAAGCCAAGACAAGTTAGGATCAGGTTCGACCTTGAAAAACTTAAAGATCCAAGCGTGGCACAAACATTTGAAGCATTAATAGGTGGCAAATTTGCACCACTCACAATTCTGGGACATGAAGAAATAAATCTAGACTCCTTGATCATCACCTTCAACAAGGCAGTAATAGACGCAGCCGGAGAGATCCTTGGCAAGCATCGTAGAATAAAGAAGCATTGGGTCACAGCAGATATCCTCGACCTGTGCGATGTGAGGAGAAAACTGAAGAGTAAGCGAGGAGACCAAGAAGGAGCAAAAAAATACAATGAGATTAACATCAGGATTAAGAAGAGCATAAAGAAAGCAAAAGAAAGCTGGTTAGAGGACCAATGCAAGGAAGTCGAGAAAAGCCTGAACCAGAATGACAGTAAAAGGGCATACCAGTTGGTGAAAGACCTGACAAAAGAGAAACAGGGGTTATCTAATACGATTCAGGACAAGGCTGGTAAGAGTCTGACAGAAAACCAAGACATTCTTAACAGATGGACTGAATCCTGTTCGAAGCTTTACAACTAGGAGACTTCTGGAGACCAAGCTGTACTAAATATACCACTGACCACAACAGAGGTTGACCACCCGATCCTCAGGGATGAAGAAGAGGCTGAAGTAAAGGCGCTAAAGAAGGGGAAGTCAGCTGGGGTAGACAATATACCAGCAGAACTTGTTAAAGCAGGAGGAACGTCCATGATAGATGTCCTCACAACAATCTGCAACCAAATCTGACAAACAGGAGAATGGCCCACCCAATGAACCCAGTGTCTGATTGTGACTCTTCCTAAAAAAGGGAATCTACAACTGTGCCAGAACTACCGAACAATCAGTCTCATCAGTCACCCAAGCAAGGTTATGCTTTAGATCATCCTCAATAGACTGAAACCCCAAGCAGAGCACATCATTGCGGAAGAACAGGCAGGTTTCAGAGTAGGACGTATCACTACAGAACAGATCTTCAATCTCAGAATCCTCTGTGAAAAATATCTCCAGCATCAACAGAACCTCTATCATGTCTTCATTGACTTCAAGAAGGCTTTCGACAAGGTATGGCATGCAGCCTTGTGGGCCACCATGCGGATGTACAACATAAATGCAAAACTAATCCGCACTATAGAAACCCTGTATGACAAGGCGACTAGTACAGTTCTTGTCAATGGCAACATCGGAGACTGGTTCAGAACCACAGTCGGAGTCAGACGGGTGCCTTCTCTCACCCACTCTCTTCAACATCTACCTGGAAAGGATCATGTCCAACGTCTTGGAAGACCATGAGGACAGTATTAGTGTTGGAGGCAGAACAATCACCAACCTGTGCTTCGCTGATGATATCGATGGCTTAGCAGGAGATGAAGAAGAAATGGAAACCTTAGTGAACTGTCTCAATCAAGCATCACTAAGATATGGGATGGAGATCAACGCTGAAAAGACAGACCTAATGACAAACAACCTAGGTGCTATCGCCTCTGATGAAGGTTCAAAACCTGAGGTTCTTTCCAGGATTGCGCAGACAACAGCTGCTCTGGCTAGGCTGAAGCCTATTTGGAAAGACAGCAACATCATGCTTGGGTCCAAGATCAAGCTTATGCGCTCCCTCGTCATGTCCATATTCCTATATGCATGGACCCTAACAGCAGAAATAGAGAGAAGAATCCATGCCTGAGAGATGAGATGTTATTGAAGGATCCTGAAAATCTCATACTTAGACCAAGTCTCTAATGCGGAGGTGAGCACTAAAATCCAAGGCGCAATTGGACCTTATGAAGATCTGCTCACCACTAAAGAAACGCAAACTAAGGTGGTATGGTCACGTCTCACGCTCAACTGGCCTGTCAAAGACAATCCTACAGGGCACAGTGAGAGGAAAGAGAAAACGAGGCAGACTGAAGAAGAGATGGGAAGACAATATCAAAGAGTGGACAGGCATGGACTTTTCAAAGTCCCAAAGAGCAGTGGAGAACAGAGCGAAATGGAGAGAGATTGTCGCAAAGTCATCAGTGGCGCCCCTATGACCAGCAAGGTTACGGGAGAAATGAAATGAATGAAAAATGAAAACAGCTCATTACACAAGCATATATTTGACGTTGTAGTAGCCAGGGATACACTTAAGTGTGTGATGCATTGAATTTTTGCAATAGAAAGAATTGTATATCAATAATGTGGAATAGTTGCTAAAATTTCCAGTATTTTATGATGTTGACAGGTCAGTGTAAAGCTCACAGATTACCTCCAATTGTTGATGTATGCTAACTTGCTCTAAAACCTAATCAAAACAATACATGACCAACATATTCATGTCAGAAGCAAAATCCAGAGGTTTACATGTTTTGAGCAAATGGAGGAAAGAAAAGTTATTGTTTTCGAAGTAGGTTTTAGAATAAGCTACTACAATGGGGGAAAAAAGTGCACAAATTCAAACATGTCTCGAAAAGTGTGACTGAGATTCAATTGCTTTTGCACAGAGTTTGGTAGTTCTTTAATATGACTGATTATCATAAAATCTTTTTTTTTTTTAGGTGTGGGTCTTATAGCACTAATTATTAATTGAGCATGGTAACAATCTCGGAGGTGGGAAAGATTGGACACAGTACCTAATACTCCAAGATAAGGCCATTGGCTGTAATATCAGTGTGGAATTTATCTTTGTATTTTAAATTTTCCGAGACTTTTATTAATGCTTTCAACTTATCATAGATTCTGTCTGAGTACATACACAATTTTGATTTTGTTTGGCAGGCCAAAATTATCCTGTGCCTATGAGGTGTAGTACTTGATTAAGGTAGTTTTTATCCGTTCTCCACTTTACTGACATTTATCTTGAAATTATACCGTGAAGCACCACGTTTTGATTGTTCAGAAAGTTTCAGTCAAGAAGTACATGTGGTGCATACTGCACCATCTAGTGCAAAAAATAGTTTAATTTCTCAGATGTTAACATTGGTGTGTACATAAAATGAATTAGTATCTAAGTAATATATATATATATATATATATATATATATATATATATATATATATATATATATATATATATATATATATTTAATTGCCACATAATTACTTTTACATGAACAAAATTATTTACAGGTAATCAAGACTACACTAGATGTTACCAGTGTGGTGGTGGACTTCGAAACTGGGAGCCTGGAGATAATCCCTGGATAGAACACTGCAGATGGTATCCAACATGTCCTCATGTTGAAAAAGGCAAAGGCCAGAGATTTGTCAATGCTGTATTAAAAAAACAGGCTGAACTGGTATGAAAGCATATGTGTAGACACTTGTAAACCTTAGTATATCCCAAAAGCATGAAATACATTAGGCTATTTTAGAATATAATATAGGGGTTTAGTCTTTTTAGTTGCTTGACCACTATCCATTTTATATATGGAGCATGTCATCTTTATGATGTCCATCCATCAGTCTGTCTCTCTGCTATTTCATTTCCACACTTGAGTTTTTTTAGCAGCTACCATTACCAAACTTTATGACTCGCTTGCTTTTAGGGCAATGAAGAAACCTATTGATTTTGGGCTCAAAAGGTCAAAGGTCATGAGGACTGAAAGAAGAACTTTTTCCACACAATCACTTGACTTATAAATGGCTTGCATTTGAAATAAGAAATACCACAATTGATTTTGGGTCCCAAAGGTCAAGGTCACTGACACAAAGAAGAAAAATAGTTTCTGCAGATATTTTTTATTTCTTTATCGACCACTTTGACCATACTTTGTGGATGGCTTGTATTTGGAATAAGGAAGACACCTGTTCATTTTGGAGTCACAGGTTCAGAAGTCAAGGTCACAGTTACTGAAGGAAGGGCAAATTATTTCAACAAAACTTTTAAATTTTGTGACCACAGTTTGAGTAAACTTTGTAGATGACTTGCATTTTGAGACCGGAAAGGGACCTAACAAATTTGGAGTCGGCAAGTCAAAGGCCAATGTAGCTGAGACTGAAAGAAGAAAAATGGTTTCTGCAAAATGACCTGACAATGTAGTTGTATAATTTACTGTTTACTATGCTCTTATTGAATCATATATTGTAGATCTGCTGTAATTTCTTAAAAATGTTTTGTACAAACAGGTTCATGGATATTTTGTTTTTATTACACTAGTCTCTTGGTTCAAGAAGCATGCTGTTTGCAAATAAGCATTCTTTGCAAATTTCATGTTTCAAATTAATGTGCACTGACTGCCATTTTCACTGGTAAAACAAGCAATATAACAAGCTCTTATTTACCAATTTTTATGGCAGTTTTAAATATTAAGCAAATTAGAGCCTATTTGTTTTACCTTTTCTGTAAGAAAAAAATGGGATCCACACCTGCTATTGTGTTATAAACAGGTTCACAAGTTATCAGGGCATGCTAAAGCAAGGAATTGGTGTAACTGCTTTAGTTAAGGGAAAAGTTCTTGTACATCTACAGATACATAACATAAATGTAGTCATAAAGATATTTATTGCATAATATACAAATATTGATTATGTGAGATAAATGACATTACAAGGTGCACATCATCTGATCTACCCCTACAGTAAGATGAATTTATCTTGCTCATGGTAAATTTAAGAATATTTCTCTTCAGTGGGCAAGAGTGGAGTAGACAGTTTTTTTTAACTATGTTTGTATTTCTTTTCTTCCAGTTGGCAAACCAGCGAGCAGATTGCAGAAAGAAAGCACAATATGGTATACATGAGAATTGTTTCATCTTTCTTGAGGCAAAAGTTGCCAAAATGAGGTGTAGCTGTCAAAATGATTGTTTTGGTGGCATCATGTTGTGGGCCATTTTAAATTTGTTTTCAGTGGTTAATGTGTTTCATTCTGGTCCAGAAGGATGTGAGTTCGAATCCTGCCTTTGTCGGATTGGCTTGGGTCACCTGCTTTGGTGTGTCCCCAGGCAAAACCCCAAGAACCAAACCTTCTATCCCATATTTTATTTCCATTTGATCACTTTTGAAGGACTTGATGGATTTAAACCAGATTTTGTATGGGGCTTTACATTGAGACGACCTAGGTGGAGTTCAATTGTAACCATTTTCTGACAATATTTAACAGAGCTATGGGCTCTGATGAACTTATTTTGCCTTGTAATTGCCTCCTATTGGTAACTTACTTTGCCTTGTAATTGCCTCATATTGGTATGGCATCTTTGTCATATAGACCCATTTCTTGTTAAATGAATAGTTTTTATTTTGGCTTGCATCACACTCAGAACTAAAGAGGTCATTGAAGGTACCTAGTAGTTATTGACTGAGTCTAAGGGCAAAGGTAAAAGATGAGTATTATTTGAGTAAAAGTCAAAATTGGTTACACCAAATATCTTAAATTTCAATGTTTACTTTATATTAATTTTGTAATGTATTCTGCAGAGGTTCATATACTGCTAACCATGTCTGTCTTCTACGTCCTTGTGTCCCATACATCCCTTTGTAAAGAATTTTGTATCCAATCAGTGACTTGAAAAACTTCATTGGTATATTGAAACCAAATTTGGCATGAGGTTTTACGATAAACAGCCTAGGTCAGGTTTGATTTTTACCTTTTCTTCCATTTACATTTCTGAGTCAGAAATTTACTTGAAATTTCAATCATGACTCCGTTCTGAGGTAGAAATTCTCTTGAAATTTGAGTATGGCTCCTTTCTGAGTAAGAAATTCCCTTAAAATTTGAGTCATGGCTCCTTTCTGAGTCAGAAACTCCCTTGAAATGAAATCAGGTATAGGGCTTAATATTGAAAAGACCTATGACAAATTCAAATTTCATCATTGTGCATCAAAAGTTGACTGAGTTATGGCCACTGTTTGACTTAGAACTTTACCGTTGCATAGAGACTGAGCTTTTATGTATCGCTAATAAATGGTTAAAGGTAATGAATGATGGGAATGTAAATGTTTCTGTCTTTTAAGACCTAAAATAGGTCTTTGACGTTGTAGATCATAAACTCCTCTGCCAAAAAAACTTGAACTTTATGGATGTTATAATTTCATTTTGAAGGACAACATATTTACATTTATTTAGAAGGGTTTATCTTCCTAAAAGTTCGGGTATGTTTTCCTTTTATATTTTCAGAACTCTACTTTTAATCGACACTATATAGCCAGGATTGTGCTGACATGCTGATAAACCCAATACATGTTAAAAATGCGTTTAATATTTTTTACTCTTATTGGGCTGAAAGTAACACAGGCACATAGGAAATGCTAAATCTGATAATACTTAGGTTAAATATGGTGCATACCTGCCATTTTCCCAGACAATGTTGGGGTGGGGTGGGGTGGAGGACTCAAAAAGTGTGTTTTGAGTCCCAGTGGGGGTCAGTGCACGTGACCTGAAAGAGCGATGTCCAATTGAGTAAAAGTTATCTTTACATATAAGTCTATATAAAATTACCAGAAATTAAAATTTGATAGAAAAAATAACATATCAGTTTTCTTTGAAGCATTTAATATAAACCAAAAGTAGTTGGTAGACTGAGCATTGTCCAACATCATCACCATACACATGTGCCCACACTCACATAAACACAACCACACAAATATTAAGTAAAAAAAAACAAAAAATATACCAAGTTTCTGTCTTTAATTGGACAGTGGAATACTTTCTTAATTAGATTCAGTCTTTGCTGTTCTCAATAGTTTGGGCTGGGGGGGAGGTTGAAGGTAATACAAATGTCATTTGTATTCATCTTGGCACTCATTTGCGACTGGGTGGTACTCTTGTTCAAACTTCCCCAAAGATCTTGTCTAATTTTTCTCAGTATAGAAAATGATCTTTCTGCATCTGCATTGCTGTGAGTGAGTGGCAAACATACTGGGTGGTGTTGCGATGTCAACAGATGTACACTCCAGTATGACTAATGTCAATATGGTGCTTGCAGTGTGTGCAAAAAATAAAATGCTCCCCCTTGCTGCTGCGCTTCTCAAAGTCAAACTCTGTCCAGGAGTTATGAAATTTAGTTTTGCTGAGCTTGGCTCATTTTGCAGATGGCTCATCTTTTCCTAAATCACAGCTGCATTTTTACATTATGCCTTAAAAAATGAACCACACTTGTACACTATTCCGACTACTGAAATAATTGTGTTTTGCATTTTATATATGGAGTAAAATCCAACTTGAAAGAAATGTTGTCGCAGATCACAAACTTGCCAATAATCTTTAGTAACAGTGGCTTAAACAATCTCATTCAAGACAATGATGTGTAATAACTTTTATTCGTTAACACACATCTCTGTGATTGTACCTAACTCAAATAAATTGGGTTGTTCCACTTAGTGTACTTTACCTATGCAAATTAGTCTAATGGGCTCTCCTACAGCAGTGTTCAAAGGACTTAACACGGCATCATCCACTATTCTCAGCCAATTAAGTAATCTGTGAAATGGTGGTTGCTTATATCTGACCGGCCTACCTTTTAATTGACTCCATGATAATCTGCTGTATAAACTGCCCTCAGGATAGTTTTGCATGGGCTCTAAGCAGGACTGTTTACTGTTTATACAGACTACATGTTTAAAACATGTATAGTGGTGGTTAAAAAAATCTCTTTTTTTCTTCTTCAACTGAAATTATTTTTCCTAAGATTATTGAAAATAGTGTTTTTTGAAATATAACTATCAGGGGTTGGGAGTCAAAAATTGTGTTTTTTGTGTGACACATCATGTTAAGGCAGTTATGATGGTGTTCCACAGGGCTTAATATTAGGGCCTCTTCTGTTCATAATATATAAATGATCTTCCACTTCACATTCTGCGTTCTCATACCAATATTTATGGCACTGACACCACAATTTACACAACAGAAAAACAGTTTCTCAAGTACAAACTGAACTACATGATAACCTTGATGAGATTGAGAGATGTTATAGAAATAATAAATTGTTCATAAACTGTGACAAAACTCAATCTGTGATGGTTGGAACAAGGCAAAGACTTGCATCTTGAAATCATGACTTGTGTCTAAAAAGTGGATCAGATGATATACAAAATTCTGAATGAGAATCGACCATCATTTACAATGGACCAATCACATTGGTCAGATTTGTTCTGTTGTTTCCTTACAAATTGATTTGTTGTCTAGGCTGAAAAAATTCTTAACTCTAGAATGTGGAAAACTGTTTTATAATAGATATATTTTGCCCCTAATTGACTGTTGTTGTATATTAAGGGGAAGTAGCATTAAGGAGAACCTTGATTGCATCCTCAGATTGCAAAGTACCTGGTAGAGCAGTTAGGTTTGTACTCGAGTCGGACCATCTGTCTCCATCTGTCCTCTTTTTAAAGAATTAAGATGGATGAAAATTACTGCTAGAGTCAAATATCCAAAGTATTTATTTGTTTATAAATGTGTAAAAGGGGAAGCACCAGCATATTTGACAGAAAATCTAAGATATACAAGTGACTCAAAATACCTACCATTTGTGAATTGCTGCCAAGGTGAGTTCAAAGTTCTATAAAAACACTTTTTTTTAATACTCTGCTGCAGAGTAATAGAATCGACCAATTACTGTCCATAACTCATTATATTTAAGCATAGACTGAACAATATCTTGTGTGTGAATTAGCCAATAATTATATTTATTATCATTGTTGTCTCATATCTGACTTTGCATGTACTTTAGTCATTGTGTTGATATTAATTAACCTTGCAATTCATGCAGTTTTGACCACTTTTCTTAAAAGATTATTAGCCATTAGTGAACTTCTTGTTTTACCTCTATTGGTCTTAGACTATATGTACTTGTACTATAGCCTGTTGTCCATCATCCATCCATTAGCACAAGCTTGTTATTGCTACTCCTCCTAAACTACTTATAGAATTGCCATGAAACTTTACATGCATATTCATCCCAAAATCTAGTTGGTCCTAAATAAATGGTGCCACTTGGCTGTCCAACATGGCCAACACTGTGGCCATCTTGAAAATCTTTTTATTGCTACTCCTGGGTGTTAAAGGTCACATTTTCATAAGTAATATGGACTCTTCTAATAATCTAACTCAATCTACCAATTAAAGAGGGATAATCATATTTAGTATCAAGTGTCACTTGGATGAGTAGATGACAATGAAGGTTTAAGATTGTGAATGCAGCCCCTGGATTAGGGGTGGGATTGGGGGGGGGGGGACAACGAAAAAAACCCAAAAGGGTGGATATTTTTGATGGCTTCAGGACCCCACTCAGCAAAGTCTTTGGAACCATATTGTAATCATATTGTCCATCTGTCCATCAGTCTGTCTGTCTATGCATCCATCCCATCAACAGCTTGGTTTTCTGCAAGATAATTGTTTTCGGAATTATTAGATTTTCACCAAATTTGGTATGCTGCTTTATATTGAGGGGACCTCAGAAGTCCTTCTTTGTCATCATTTAGAAGAGGTATGGCCACTGTCTCCTAACTTTCATTTCTGCAGCTTAACTTTCCCAAAGTTTGTTGGATTTCAACCAGATTTGGCATGCAGCTTTATATTGATGAGACCTTGAGAGAGTTTGATTTCCAGGGTTCCATGACATCATTTACAGGAGTTATGCTCCCTGATTGCTTGTCCTCCTGACTTTACTTTCAATTGCATAACTTTACTAAGGTTTGTTGGTTATCAACAAAATTTGGCATGCTGCTTTATATATTTCCATCAGAGGATTAGGTTAACTTTACCCACTCAACGGCCCTAAAATCTGGTAATAAATACATTTTCATTAATAGATTTATCTCTATCATAAAATTTACAATCCCAGTGAGTTCAAATTGGTACTCCTGTGACATGATAAGCAAGTGCCAGTGTCGTGATGTCACATCAGGAAATGGTAGTGGAACTTTGATAAATGCAGAAACTGAATGTGAATGGAGCAACTATTTCCACTTTTATACAAAGTTTGAGAGATGCAGCTCTCAAAATTGAGAAACTTGAGTGGACTTTGACCATGTATATGTTCTTGATGATTCGACTGTTGCCTTGTCTGGACTTGGAAAGTCAGACTTCAGTGATTTATGTACGTTTGCATAGTGTTTGAATAATACTCCAGTCACAAACATGACAACTTCTGCAGCTATATTTTTGTTGAAGCTTAAAATCAGAGATGTTAAACAAAATACTTTCCACCATCTTTCAAATGTATGTTTTACTGTAACAGTGTTAAGTTTTTCTATTCTTCAACCAGTAGAGCTCAACACTTCAGAAATGCATAGTTCTGACCCTGAGTTTGATTAATTTCACATCTTAATCACATTTAGATCAGCCAAAATCTTTTTCTACCACATTATTTCATAACAACTTTGGCTTCTGTTGTAGGGAGTGGCAGCAGTGATCCCTTGGAGACACTTGCAGCCATCACTCTCCTGGAGATGGGATATCCACGAGACACAGTCCGCAACTCCATTCTCATCCTCCGCAGACAGAAAGGTTAGAATATATTGTGGGTGAAATATGTTTTCTACAGGACATGAAATTGCACGAATCCCTGCCAAAATTAATGCCCTCAACCCTTTTAATATGAGGAAGTGTGTGAAAATCATGCATCCATAATTTGCTATGAGCCTAGAAAAGCCCAGAGCCTTTATTAATATTGATAGTGCTGATTGAGATCATTTAAGCACTTGACTGCTGGATCAGGTGTGCCAAAATCAAGCACTTATTTACATGATATTTGCATTTGAGTTATGAGACACTTTGATTGCTTTGTTTTGTTTGTTTTTTTAAAAGTGTTTTACCAACTGTTTTTAAAGAGGTTTTCAATGATAAATGGTGTATTTCAGTATTCGATGGTTGTGTCACTGCTATTAAATACAGTTCTAATTCATAAGACATGTCATTCTCATAATACTTGATCATTGCCATTTTGCTGACAATGAGGATAAACATTTTTAAGTTTCATCTTTATCTGTTAAAAGTTCTTTATCACACATATTTGCTGAAACATAAACAGTCTGTTCATACTGTTCTGTTACACTGTAAAAACTGTCCCCTGTAAAAATTAAAATCCCCTTTATAGACTGCCAGAGGGAATTCCCCTCATTTTGGATATCCGGGTGAAATTACTAGCTGAAAGAACAGAATGAGTTTGCTAATGCTTTTTGAAAAAAGAAAGTTTTGAACTCTTCAGTCAGGTCTGTCCATCCATTGGTGCATATGTCTATCAGCTAGTACCAGTCTACCCATATATATAATATACACAAGCTGTGACAAGCATGAAGTCATGTTTTCTGTTCCATAATGTGCCAGCAGCAGATGGTGGGTTTGCATTTTTCATTTTAAATCATCAGTAGAACCAACAACATACAGAGATTTCTCCAGGATTTTCACACACAAGGGGGAATTCCCCCTCTAGCATTTTCAAAACGGGGGGGGGGGGGGGATTTAAATTTTTAAGGGGTGGGCACTTTTTATATGAGAACAGTATCTATGAATAGCCACCTTTTAGTACGTTTCATATATCTGCATGTGTATGTCTGTCAACCATATGTAACCACACCACATATATAATGTACACACAACTGTGACAAGCATAAAATCAGATTTTCTGTTCCATAATATGCCAGCGGCAGATCAGGGGCTTACACTGTTCATTTTAAATTGTCTGTAGAACCAACAGAATGGACCCTGATTTGCAGGCCAATGATGCAGGCACATATCTGGGTCAATAGTGTTCATATGATACAGATTATACACAGTTGTAAGTATTATCACACTGTATCATAAAATTCACATGAATTTGCATTATATCACATGATACAAATTGTGAAATTTTACTGTGATGCAACACTGAACAGTGTCAAATTGGAGGGTACAACACTTAACTGTGTCAAATTGTAGGGTACAATAAATTACAGACAATACAGTATGCCATAGCTGCAGTGTCAGTTAGAAAGGCCACTGAGTTTTGCAAAGTGTATGCCATCACGTATTCAATAGATCCCTAAACTCCTTCTCATTAGACATGAAATAAGTAGTACTGTGTTGTCAGTACTGTATTTATCTGATGATAAGTGCATGCTTGAGAAGAAAATGTTGGCAGATCTTCTTAGAGAGCCTTATCCAATGATAAGTCTATCTCGAACTTTTAATCTCATTTACAACATTGGCCCTGTTGTCATGCAGGAATAATTAAACTAGGTGATTGTGTGCATCTCTATTAATAACACACCAGTACAACAACAGAAGGTCACTGTGACCTAACTTTCACATGTTACTAGCTTGGGATAAGTTTGTGCATATAGCTCATGACCACATTATGCTTTGTTTGTATGCTTGGTACATACTGTCATATCTAGAATCATGAAACTTGATGAATGGATGCATCTTGATGAGCACTACACCCACATTGTCCAAATAGGTCATTATGGCCCATATTTGATGCTTCACTGGTTTTGGCTTCTTTATGTTTTTGATGTTCATTTCTTGGGCACTTTTCAAACAGTTTTGTGAAGGTTTAAGTTTCATTGAAACACTTCTTGCAATATTTTGTTCTGAATGACAATGGTTCAGATCTGACCACCAACATAGCTGTACTTTTGTGATGGAGTTTGAAAATCAGGCCCAATTGACCTTGGGGTCAAGTCAGAGGTCATTGCTTGCATATTGTACTTCACTGAGCTTATAAATACAGTGGCTTATACATATACAACTGAATTTTAACCAGACTTTGTATTTACTTGCATTCCAATGAACAAGTTGATTGTCAGCACTCGGACATAGATTTTAAATTAATAGGTTTTGATTCCCATTTTTAGTTGTACTGGTTTATGAGCATGATAACACAAAGAAGTATGAATGTATTTTTATCAAACCAAGTTTGTGAATATATCTGAAGAATACCTTGAATGATGCATGTTTGATAACTTTTATTTTCTCCAAAAAATAATAGTTATAGATTTAACCAAACTTGGCATGTAGGTATATCTTCATATTGAGACAGTTAAGTTCATTGATCTTCTGTTGATGATATCAGGTTCAAGGTCAAAGGCCATGACAAAGAATTTTGTACTGCACTTGCAGGTGTCCTGGGAACATGTTAACTCAGAATTGTAAGAAAATGTTTTTGTTTTCAAATTTAGTATGTTGGAGTTCCTAAAGAATATCACAGATGTTTTCAAATTTCAGCAGTTCAAAAAAATAAAAGGACAGAAGAAACAGTATGCATGTATGTATGTATGTATGTAAGTATAGGGTTTAATGACACATCAGCACAGTCCTGGCTATACAGTGCCAAGCAGGTTCCCCAAAAAGCACACTTGTCATGAATTCCTAGAAATTCTTTGTGGCCATTAGAGCATCAGTCCTTCGAGGGACTCTTGTTTTACATTTGTAATAGGTATGGTTTGTCAGGGGAATCGGCCATTCTTCTGATGCCTATTTATAGTTCTGCTAGTCATAAACCAAGAGCTTATGGGATATCATGTTTTTTGTTGTTCATCTGTCATCATTTGTCCATCATCCATCTGTCCATTAGCACAAATTTGTTATTGCTACTTCTAAATTACTAGGAGGATTGCCATGAAACTTTACACACCCATTCATCCCAAGGTCTAGTTGGTCCTAAATGTATATGGTGTTGCTTGGACATCCAATATATGATCTTGAAAATCTCATTATTGCTACTTCTGCTGAATGAATGGTCAAATAAACTTTTGGTTTTCACTGAAAAACTTATTATGATGTCTAGTTGGTTCTAAATGAAACTGGTGCCAATCTCACATCCAATATAGCCACAATAGCAGCCATCTTCAAAATCTTGTTATCACTACTCCTTCTGAACAGAAAGTCATATTGACATGGGGTTTTCACCAGAAGACTTCTTATGATGTCTAGTTGGTCCTAAATGAAAATGATGCCACTTGGACATCCAAAGTTGCTGCCATAGTGGCTGTCTTGAAAATCTTGTTATCACTACTTATTCTGATTGGATAGTCGTATCAACATAGGGTTTTCACTAATAGACTTTGTAAGATGTCTAGTCAGTCCTAAATGGAAATGGTGCTAAACTGACATCCAATATGGCAGCCACAGCAGCTCTCTTGAAAACTTATTATCACTACTCCTTCTAGATGGAAAGTCATATCGACGTTGGGTTTTCACCCAAAGACTTCTTATGAAGTCTAGTTGTTCCTAAATGAAAATGGTGCCGATATGACATCTAATATGGCCACCATGGGAAGCCATCTTGAAAATCTTGTTATTGCTACTCCTCCTAAATGGAAAGTCATATCAACATTGGGTTTTCACCAGATGACATTATGATATCTAGTTGGTCCTGAATGAAAATGGAGCCATTCTGACCTCAAAAATGGCCACCATTGCAACCATCTAAAAAAATCTTATAATTTCCTCTTCTCCTAAATGGGAACTCATATTGACATGGGATTTTCACCAGAAGACTTCTTATGGTGTCTAGTTGTTCCTGAATGAAAATGATGCCAATATGACATCGAATGTGGCCATCTTGAAAATCTTCTTATCACTACTCCAGAAGTATTTATGGCCATATTGACATAGGGTTTTCACCAAAAGACTTCTTGTCATAACTAGTTGGTCTTAAATGCAAATGGTGCCAATCTAATATCAACTATGGCTGCCACAATAGCCATCTTGAAAATCTTGTTATTGCCATTCCTTCTGAATGGGTTGTCATATTGGCACAAAAAGTCTTCTAATGATGTCTAGTTTGTCCTAAATGAAAATGGTGCCATTCTTACATCTGATATGGCCACCACAGGGGATAATTTGAAAATCTTATTGATCAAGAATATTAAAAATGGTTTCAACACTCAGCAGTTAAAAAGGAGAAATGGTCATATCATGAATTCCCGGAAATTCTGTTTGGACATTAGAGCATCAGTCCCTTTGAGGAACTCTTGTTTATTGTTTTATGGGACTTGGCCCTTGGGTCATAACTTGGAAACTGTTGAGATCCCCACCTTATAACTGTATATAAACTTACACTTACTGAGCATGACCAGAGAAATTTGTACATGTAACTAACATTAATCCTCGGGTCCATCCCAATTGCTAGGGACATAGCCTCAAGGTCATAACTTTGAACTATTGAGATCCCCACCCTATAACCATATACACTTGTTGGGCATTCATGACAAATTTATACAGGCAGTTGACATTGGCCTCTAGGTTTATCCTTACTCTCCAGGGAACTTGGTCCCTGGGTCATAGCTTGAAAACTATTGAGATCTCCACCCTATAACCATGTACATACTTACTGGGCATGAAAATGACCGATGCACATACCCAACTGACATTTGTCTGTGAGACAGTCCTTACCTTTGGTGACCTACCCAAGAGGCTCAAATGTCAGGGTGGAGATCAGAACGGGCAGTGGTGGGGATATGTGCTTTACAAATACTGAATTTTTCTTAATGTATATAGGGGAGACTACTAAAGGCTTCTTAGAGCTGAGCTATGTCATTGTTGGTTAGATTCTGGTTATCAAATTGTTTTCAGGTATACAAATAATTATGTATAAAAATTAATTATTTTCTTGGGTACATACAATTTTAAAGACAATTGAATAAGAAAATAACTTTCTGTACCAAAAATTAAAGAACAAAAAAAATAATTACAATTGTTATGGATTGATGGTGAACAGAAATGAGAGGTACAAAAGATTACAGGCAATACAGTATGCCACAGCTGCAAGTAGATTGTGGTATAGGATATTATTCAACTCATTTAATAACTTTTGTTTATTGTATAAATTGAACCTGTATTATTGTCACAGTATTATGTTGTGAAAAGCTTTAGCCATGCTGTAACAAAACTCTTGTTGAAGAACTCCATATTTTGTCTTCTTTTGTGATGTCTCTTCATTATAATGCTGCAGGGTCACTATTGACATAACATCATTCTGTGCTTTAGATAGATTGGGATGCCATTGATATGACAGGTGACTGTTGATGAGAGGTGGAAATTGTGGACAGTACCACATCATGTACTAAGGAGATGAACAGTATTTTTACTAACATAAATGATGGCTGCTTTGCACAATAACCGCCATGGAAGGCAATTAACTTTTTTACTTGGTATATATGGAGATCAATCATATCAAGTTTGGTAATATAATGCTCTCCCATGCAGAACATAGTGCTGAGATTACTGCACTGGAAGTCCTTGATTTCATCTGGAAAGAGGAAGACATTGAGAGGCAGCGACAAGAAGAGGAAGCCAGCCGACTCCGTCGTCCTGGTGATGCACAACCACCAGCACTGCCTACTTTAATGGAGTTTCTTAACTTAGGTGGCTCACCTGCAGTTACCCAGGTTGCTGCACAGCAGTCAGCATCAATTATCACTACAACATCCTCACTCGCAACAGATGCCATGACAGTGACATCAGTTACCATGGCAACCAGTTCTACATCAGTGAGTATTTCTGCTGTCACCCTGTCTTCGGCACAGATATTGTTGACAGTATTATTTATGCACACTGCCATTGAGTTCATTGCTCAAGTCATGAATTAAAATTGAAACTAGGGGAGGCACATTTGGGATTTTTAATTTTGCCTCAGTTTACCTCCTTATGATGGAATTTAGTGCACTGTTGATTTGCCCTATTAATTCTCTCAGAGATGATTATTGCTTTGAATCTACGCATGGAGTATATTAATTTTGGAAGGTATTTAAGTCATGTTTATGTAAAATCCATATAAGAGAGGACACCTGATTGGCTGAAGTAAATTATTGTCTTAAGTTAGTATAGGTGGGACATGTGGGTTTTTCGTATGGCAGTTTCAGTTGACTAAAAAAGGTGTTGGTTGCAGACCAGAATCAAACTGTTACACGTGTATATTTTGTGTGCGCTAATAAGGCTTATGTGCAGGCATGCACATTTACAGGACTGTTGTATCAGTATATGTTGCATTCTGAAGTTTAAAAAAGTTCTATGTATCTTGATTCTTGATGTGTTAAATCCACAGGATCTGCATTGGGGAAATTTGACGATAATTGTAATTGAGAGTCGTTGGGCATGAAATGTTTGAAAAACATGTAAGGGAGGCAATTTATGATTGCACTAACCTGTCAGATTACAGGTCTTGTGTGACTATTTAAATTCACTCTGTGTAATGATAAAAATTAATTCCCCCCTCCAAACAAATTGAAAAATAAATATTGCTGAACCTCAGTTTGCAGAATTTTTTTCTCGACATAAAATAGCAAAGAGTAAAACATATGTAGTGCATTACTTGAATGAAGTCATAGTATCTTGAAATTGTCCATCTTCTAAAATGTATGGCAAGCATGGTACTAAAATTGCAGCTCACTTTGACAAAATCAGGTGCCATGGTAAAGTAGTGGAAATATCTGCCATTGTATGAAAAACTTTTGAAGCATTTAGTATCATTCTAGACTCTATTGTACACTATAAAAAGTAAAAACTAGATTATACTATTTTCTGTCAGTCAATCATCAGGAAATTGCATTGTATTAGTTGTATCATATCATGTATGTGACTAGAGTTTGGCTGCATGTACTTTGAGAAAATTTCATTTTAATAGCAGTAATATATTACTTGCTACTATTGCATTGCTTTCCTTTTCCGGGACTCCTAATCCCCAGTCCAAGCTTAATATTCTCTCTTCCAATTAGTATTTGAGGGCCAGAATTTAAAAACATGATCCCAGTCTGATTCCATAGTCATAGCCAATATAAGGAGTATCTTCCATTTTTTTCCTTGGACTATGTGCATAGTACATAGTACACGTGCCAGATCACACATCAAAATTTGCATTTGTTCTCATTTTTAAACATCTTTTAGGCCAATCATGTACCTTTTTATGTTGATTGAGTGTTTATTTCCTCAATCCTTGCTTGATTTGAGTGTTTTATGTGTTCCTTTTGTTAATTTTGAAGTTTTTTTTTCACCTTGCTTAGCAAGTGGTGCTTCAGTATATTATAATCCCTCCCACTGTCCGGTGCTAGGGTAAGTATTGCCTAGCCTGTTTGATTTCCTGGATTTTTTACTTTGTGTATTTTTCTCTATTTCAGAGCTTCATATGTTGCAGGGTGTAGGTAAGTGTGGGCACAGGAAGGTCCTGTGGGTCATGCACCCCACGTGCCTATTGAGCACTGGTTGTGTACACATTGAAGGCTGTCCCAGTCTTTATAGCATCCCTAGTTTTTCCTACATTTTCCTACTTTTTTGTCAGACTCCCTTTTTTTCCCAACTGTTTCCAAAATGGTCTTGCTATTCCTACTTTTTTTCAATTTTATGCTGAAAATTGATTGCACACTGCATGAATGGTCACAGCAAAGCGAATTCAGGTAAGGTCTCTGTGATGTGGGGTGTGGTGTTTAAGGTTTGTATGCCTTTTCTAGTCATTTCACCATATATTTGGGCCATATGACTTCAAATGAGCATAGCAGATACATTGTAATCAATTAAAACTAATAGGAGTACCTAGATTACATTATTGTAATTATGAATAGGTACAAATATTTAATAATCTGCCACTAGAACAAGCAATTTAAGTTTTTGTTTATTTCTAAAACATCAATACAAATTGACAAAATTCAAGATATTTTAAAGATATTTCGAAACAATCCTCATAAATGTACATGACAACACATGCACAGATGTCTTTACACCATAGTGATCATGTATTCAGACCGTAATATTATTGGTGAGTAACCTCAACTTTACAACAACATGCTTAAGGGGACAATTCAACACTGAATGTAGATCTTTTGGACACTCTCAATTTTTTTTGATGTTTCTGGAAACTAAAAATTGTTTCTTCTAGTGGGATTTAATTAAATATTGTTACCTGTTTGTAATTACAATAATGTAATTTAGGCACTCCTATCAGTTACAATTATTTACAATGTATAGTGTCTGCTGTGCTTATTTGAAGTCAAATGGTTAGAATGCACGGTGTCCTGAACAAAATGGGCACATACAGCGTAAGAACATTGAGGCAACCTGTATTAAAGAGATAGCTAGTATGTGAGTAAGAGCATACTATTGTTTAAGTTTGCAAAGGTAAATCAAGTAATGGTTTTATTTTTTACTAGTTTTTTACATAAATTTCATACTATTTTTCTTTATAAAATAACCATGTTTTCCCCTTCTTTTTTAAAAAACAGTAGCCCTACTTTATCCCTACTTTTTCACAAAGGGTTGCTGGAAAGACTGATGTCCAAGTTGTCATCTTTAGATAGATCATGTGTGGGACTTCACGGAAAGTCACCACACATATAGAGTGAGGAAGAAGGGCTCCTCTTCTTGTAATCAGAGGATGATCCCACCCCCACCCCATTCCCAAGAGGGGTCTGGATCTCTTCCCATATTGGAGAAGTCAACTCCCCATGTGGGGCAGGAATGTACTGTGACCTCTGTGGTTCAGAGATTGCTCAAAGGTCAAGAATCCCAGACACTCATTATGAAGCTGTCAGTGCCGGTGAGGGATCGATCCTTGGGAGGGAAAATGCCTGAGAGTGTGTCACCACTCCCAGTTAGGGATGAGTAGCGCCCTCTCAAGTATGGTGTCCCGGTGACAGAGATAAGCGAACTGCACCTTTCTGGGAGTGAAGAGTAACGATCTCGCTCTGATAGATCTGATGTGGGCTAGTCTGTCATATCTCCATTCACCAGGTGTCAAGCACAGGTCACCAGGTTTTGATTATTGATCTGGGGACAGTGATTGGGTCAATACCCACCGAACCATCCCTATGTTACCATTTAATCCCTGTTGGGATAGGGAGTAGGGTGTACTCGCCTGGCTAGGGATGGGGATCAGATCAGCATCACCTCTTTTCTGTGTTCCTGTTTAATCCCTATGGGATATGGGGACTCCACTTACTGGAAAGTGGATCTTCTTTCCCCTCCCCCATGATGTCATGGACCTGCTCTGTTGCCTCCAGCCTTGTCCAAACAAAGGAGGGGGGATGCCACTCTCCTCCAAGATGGTCGAGAAGGTATCAGCAATCTCATTTGCCTAGGAGGACAGCTAGTAGAGTTAGTCCCATCACCCTTCATGAGCAGTTATGGGATGATGGAAACCTCATTTCAATGTCTCCCTCACTGGAGAGAGATACTGGGAAGGACAGTCCTGTCTCGGCTGAGGACTGGGCTCAGGACGATGATGGCCTCTCCATCATGGTGGACTCGAATGAGTTCCAAGAGGAACTGGTGGTAACAGTTCCTCTCCCTCCATTGGGGTTCCCTGCTCCTTGCCACCTGTTGGGTCAGGTGTTGGAGGGGGAGGAGTTAGGATGTTTGATAAGGTAAGGTGTTGAATGAAGTTTCTTCTTCCCCCCAGACATATGTCCTAAACTTTCTGGCTCTGAGGACAAGAAGATTCTCTTCAGCTGCTCCTGCACTTTGTGATGGTCCAGGAACTTACACAGAAGTTTTCTAGGGGCCAAGAGTTCACCAGACAGCAAAAGGGGTGGTCTGTGCCTCCAGCTATAGAGGTTATTCTCCATCTTGGCCTCTCTCACCCCGCCTGTAGTGCGAACAGTGGGGATATTGGATGGGTCCTAGGCTCGCTTTGTGGTAAAAACCTTGGTAGGCCTTGGAGCTTAAGGCCTGCACTCTCGAGACAATTGCCTTGCATGCCAATCTCCTTTTGGTCTCATTCAGTCTTTTGAAGGAGGAATTGTTGTCTCCAGTTTTGCTTCAGTGCTTGCTGGAGGCTGGGCCCAGTGTGTCCGAGTGGTCTAAGTGCTTGCCTTTACTAATCACTGACATATCACCTCTGTCTGCGTGGATTAGAGTCTCGGCTTGGCCATCGTGGGTATGTGAGAAAGCTTGTCAATAGCTTCTTGTGAGTTGGTGGTTCTTCCCAGGCTTTTCCAGGTTTCTTCCTCCACCGAATATACTGGCCGCCATGTGCTGAGAAATGGTGTTAAACCCACAAAAACAGACATCGCATCATGCACTCTCTATGTCAGTGGTGCACTTAGTGAGGCTTATTTACCTCCACAGGGATGCTGCCTTGGATACATCTAAAGGCTTAGTAAGAACCTTTTAAGGGCTGCACTGCTTGATGCAGATATGCTCTTTTGAGGTCTCACCCCCTCAGTAGCACCACTCTGTTTGAAAGACCAGCAGCACAGGTCCTTGTCAGTGACTTCGGGCCTGATGAAACTGGCCAAGAAGCATGCCCACTCTGTCTGCCCTTTGGGACCTTTGGACCTTTGGACCTTTCGTGAGTGCGGGCCTTAAGCTCCAAGGCCTACCAAGGTTTTTACCACAAAGCAACTTATGATCACACTAATATCAACAGATATTGTTGACAGTATTATTTATACACACTGCCATTTAGTTCATTGCTCAAGTCATGAATTAAAATTGAAACTAAGAGAGACACATTTTGGATTTTTAATTTTGTCTGAGTTTGCCTCCTTATAATGGAATTTGGTGCACTATTGATTTGCCCATATTGATTCTCTCAGAGATCATTATTGCTTTGAATCAAGGCATGAGGTAGATTAATTTTGGAAGGTATTTCGGCCATTTTTATGTAAAATCCATATAAGAAAGGACACCTAATTGGCTGAAGTAAATTATTGTCTAATGTCAGTATAGGTGGGGGATGTGAGTTTTTTCTTATGGCAGTTTCAGCTGACTAAGAAGCTTTTGGTTGCAGACCAGTGTAGAATCAGACTGTTACATGTGTATTTTTTAAGTGTACGCTAATAAGGCTTGACTATGTTGTATCAGTATATGTTGCATTATGATGTTTCAAAAAGTTCTATGTATCTTAATTCATGATGTATTAAATCCACAGGATCTGCATTGGGGAAATTTGGCGATAATTGTCATTGGGCATGTGATGTTTGAAAGGCATGTAAGGGAGCAACTTATGATCACACTAACCTGTCAGATTACAGGTGTTGTGCAACTATTAAAATTCGCTTTGTATAATGATAGAAATTAATCCCCCCCCCCTCCAAAATAAATTGAAAAACAAATCTTCCTGCACCTCAGTTTGCTAAAAAAAATTCTAGACACATAATATAGCAAAGAGGAAAACATATGTTGTACATTACTTTAATGAAGTCATAGTCTTTTGAAATTGTCCACCTACTAAAATGTATGCAAGCATGGTACTAGAATTGCCTTTTTGAAGCTCACTTTGAGAAAATCAGGTGCCATGGTAACGTAGTGGAAATTTCTGCAAGTGTATGAAAAGCTTTTGAAGCATTTAGTATCATTCTGGCTCTGTGGTACACCATAAAAAAGTAAAAACTAGATTATACTATTTTCTGTCAGTCATTCATCTTGAAAATGTATTGTATTAGTTGTGTCATATGATAATACTTGTATATAACTAGAGTTAGGTTGCATGTACTTTGAGAAAATTTCATTTTAATAGCAGTAATATATTACTTGCTATTATTGCATTGCTTTCCTTTTCCGGAACTCCTAGTCCCCAGTCCAAGCTAAATATTCTCTCCTTCAATTAGTATTTGAGGGCCAGAATTGAAAAAATGTGATCCCAGTCTGACTCCATTGTCATAGCCAATATACGGAATATCTTTAACTTTTTTCCTTGGACTATGTGTATAGTACACATGTGCCAGATCACTCATCAAATGTCTTTTTAGGCCAATCATATACCTTTTTGTGTTGATTGAGTGTTTATTTCCTCAATCCTTGCTTGATTTGAGTGTTTTCTGTGTTCCTTTTGTAAATTTTGAAGGTTTTTTCACCGTGCTTAGCAAGCGGTGCTTCAGTAAATTATAATCCCTCTCATTGTTCCGG
Organism: Margaritifera margaritifera; assembly: GCA_029931535.1. Lineage (NCBI taxonomy): Eukaryota > Metazoa > Mollusca > Bivalvia > Unionida > Margaritiferidae > Margaritifera > Margaritifera margaritifera. The sequence continues at coordinate 7,207,725 of JAQPZY010001658.1, read as the reverse complement.
TGCTATGGTAAGTATTGCCTAGCCTGTTTGAGTTCCTGGATTTTTTACTTTGTGTGTTTTTCTCTATTTCAGAGCTTAATATGTCTTGGGTGTGGGTAAGTGCAGGCACAGGAAAGTCTTGTCTGTCATGCATCCCACCTGCCTATTGAGCACTGGTTGTGTACACGCGCAAGGATGTCTCAGTCTCTCTAGCATCCCTAGTTTGTCCTACTTTTTTGTCAGACTCCCTATTTTTCCTTTCTTTTTCCAAAATGGCCATACTATCCCTACTTTTTGTCAATTTTATGTTAAAAATTGATTACACGCTGCATGAATAGCCATATCAAAAGGAATATGTGTATGGTCCCCATGATGTGGGGTATGGTGTTTAAGGTTTATATGCCCATTTTGGTCATTTCACCATATATTTGGGCCATATGACTTAAATTGAGCACAGCAGAAACTTGACATCAGTGGTCCCCAACTCAGTGCCTTCGGGTGCCATGGCATCCGCCAAGGTTATTTGTGTGCCTGTGGAAGAGGTTATAATGAATAATAATAATAATAAAAAAATGGGTCAAGTTAATTGGTTGGTGCCTGCCACTCTTATGAACTCACAAATGTGCCCGTAGACACAAAAAGGTTGGGGACCTATACATTGTAATTAATTAAAACTAATAGGAGTACCTAGATTACATTATTGCAATTACTAATAGTTACAAATATTTAATCAACTTTCACTAGAACAAGCAATTTAAGTTTTTGTCTGTTTCTAAAACATCAATAAAAATTGACAAAATCCAAACATTTTAAAGATATTTTGAAACAACCCTCGTACATGTACATGACAGCACATGCACAGATGTCTTTGCACTATAGTGATCATATATTCAAACCGTAATATTAATGGTGAGTAACCTCAACTTTACAACTACATGTTTAAGGGGACAATTCAAAATTGAATGTAAATCTCTTGGACTTTGTCAATTTTTGGTTAAGTTTTTGGAAACTAAAAGTTGTTTGTTCTAGTGGCAGTTGATTAAATATTATTACCTATTTGTAATTACAATAATGTACCTACTAGGCACTCCTATCAGTTACAATTAATTACATTGTATAGGTTCTGCTGTGCTTATTTGAAGTCAAATAGTGAGAAGGCTTGGTGTCATGACCAAAATGGGCACATGCAACTTAAGAACATAGAGGCAACCTGTACTTAAGAGATAGAAAGTATATGTGTAAGAGCATGCTATTGTTCAAGTTTGCAAAGGTAAATCAAGTAAAGGTTTTATTTTTTATCAGTAATTTACATAGATTTCATACTATTATTCTGTATAAAATAACCATGTTTTCCCCTACTTTTTAACAAACAGTGGCCCAACTTTATTCCTACTTTTTCACAAAGGGTTGCTAGAAAGACTGATGTCCAAGTTGTCGTCTCAAGACAAATCATGTGTGGGACTTCACGGAAAGTCGCCACACATACAGAGTTAGGAAGAAGGGCCCCTCTTTTTATAATCAGAGGATGATTCCACCCCACCCCATTCCCAGGATCTCATCCCATGTTGGAGAAGTCAACTCCCCATGTGAGGCAGGAACGTACTGTGACCTCCATGGTTCAGAGGTTGCTCAAAGGTCAAGGATCCTTGACACTCATTATGAAGCTGTCAGTGCTGGTGAGGGATTGATCCTTGGTAGGGAAAATGCCTGAGAGTGTCATCCGTCCCAGTTAGGGATGAGCAGCGCCGTCTCAAGTATGGTGTCCCGGTGACGGAGATAAGTGAACCGCACCTTCCTGAAAGGGAAGAGCAGCGATCTCGCTCTGATAGATCTGAAGTGGGCTTGTCTGTCATATCTCCATTCGCTGGGCGTCAAGCACTGGTCACCAGGTTTTGATTAAAGATCTGGGGGCAGTGATTGGGTCAATACCCACCCACCCTGTCCCTATGTTACTGTTTAATCCCTGTTGGGATAGGGAGTGGGGTGTACTTGCCTGGCAAGGGATGGGGATCAGATCAGCATCACCTCTTCTTGGTGTTTCTGTTTAATCCCTATGGGATATGGGGACCACACTTGCTGGGAAGTGAATCTTCCTTCCACTCCCCCATGATATCATCAGAGATGCTGCCAGGGTGCACGAGTGCGCAAATCGCACAAAATTGTATGAATTTGCGCACTTGGAAAGCAGTGATGCACGAGAACTCCCACAAATTAGTTTAAAGTCGCGCATATAAAAATGTACTCTGCGCAGTATACAATTTTTATTTAACTGTTAACCCTTAAAGTGCTTCTCGTGGCATAAGTCGCGCCGCCAGTAGAGGTCTCGTAGTGCTTGTCTCATTATCTGTTTTTTTTTTCCAGTAGGCAACTGTTTACACATCTGAGTACTTCGGCTTGACATGAATGGTTGTTAAACTAAATTTGATTGGCACATTTGGGCCCTGGAACAAGTATTGTCAAGGTTGAACATTGCATTCATGAAGGAAGTTTTACAAATGCGATTTCAAGTAAGGGCTCCTAGAAAATCCAAAATGGCTGACTCCCACATGGTTCATCTTCAGATGATGATTTCGTTTGGCAAATACTGGTCGATGAGAGCGATGATGACAATGACTTTTAAAGTTTTGAAGTAAATGTGATTATTGGAGCCTGGAAAGTGTTACTGGAAATACCAGTGAGTAATTTTGAACCCAAAAATGATGTTGAATACGAGTCCGATGTACATGCTGGATGGACAAAAACAGATGGCATTCCAGTCAATCCCCTATTAAGCGGCATTTCAAAATTAAATGTCAAAAAGGCAGAAATATAAGCCTAATTAAAAATACAGGCAATTTCAAAGTAGAATGCAATTTTCATTTCTTTTCTCAAACATTTCTGGCTTGAGGGATCTTGTGCGACAAAACTATATACCACTCTAAGGGTTAGGATAAATTGAGTGAATAAGAATCTAAAAAAGAAATGAAAAATTAAGGATATTTATTTTTGATCAAAATACCACTGCCTGAACAAGCAGTCTATGGCATTGATGGCCTTAAAACCCTAATACAACATTGTGGAACAGATAGAAACCTGGCATAGTAGTCAGCAAAGCAATGATTCAAAAATGTGAAACTTTTGACTGAGCTCTTGTTAGTGACAAAATTAAAATATTATTTTGGAGCAGAGATATCCAAGAGACAATACCTATGAGCTGTTGAAAATTGTATGTAACAACCATAAAGAACAGTTTTCCAACTTGTTCAATCTGGCTTAGCTAGCTGCGCTTATGTGAGAGGGGTTTTCAGCACAGAACAATATTCATACACAGATAAGGAACAGATTAATGCTTATACAACAAGAGGAGACATCTTTTGAGGATTTTGATTTAAATAGAGCAGGAAGAAAGAAAGTGATGGATATTTATGTGTTAGGTAAATATTGAACTATGTCCGTTTCCTCCTCCTGCTCATTTTTTTCTACTCCCCCCTTATTTTGGTGGCAAGGGGGGAGCTCCCTCCTTCAGATAAAATCCTGGCAGCATCTCTGTGTCATGGACCTGCTCTGTTGCCTCTGGCCTTGTCCAAACAAAGGAGGAGGGGCTGACACTCTCCTTCAAGATGGTCGAGAAGGTATCAGTAATCTCGTTTACCTAGGAGGACAACTAGTAGAGTTAGTCCCATCACCCTTCATGAGCAGCTATGTGATGATGGAAACCTCATTTCAACGTCTCCCTTACTGGAGAGAGATACCAGGAAGGACAGTCCTGTCACGGCTCAGGACGATGATGGATTCTCCATCATGGTGGACTAAAATGAGTTCCAATGGGAACTGGTGGCAACAGTTCTTCTCCCTCCATTGGGGTTCCCTTCTTCTTGTCACCTGTTGGGTCAGGTGTTGGAGGAGGAGTAGTAAGGATGTTCAATAAGGTGGTGAATGAAGTTTCTTCTTCCCCCAGACTTGTGTCCTAAACTTTCTGGCCCTGAGGATAGGAAGATTCTCTTCAGTCTTGAGAGGCTTTCTTGGGCCTCCTCTTGCCCAGATCTTTAGCTGCTCCTGCACTTTGTGATGGTCCAGGAACTTACACAGAAGTTTTCTAGGGCCCAGGAGTTCACCAGACAGCAGAAGGGGTGGTCTGTGCCTCCAGCTATCGAGTTCATTCTCTGGCTTGGCATATCTCTCCCCCCCCCCCTCAGACTATGATGCGACCAGTGGGGATATTGGATGGGTCCCAGGCTCGCCTCCTCGTAAAAACCTTGGAGGCGTTAGATCTTAAGGCATGCACCCTTGAGACAACTGCCTTGCATGCCGATCATCTTTTGGCCTCAGTCTTTCGAAGGAGGAATTGTTGTCTCCAGTTTTGCTTCAGTGCTTGTTGGAGGTAGGGTCCCAGGTGGCTGAGTGGTTTCAGGTGCTTACCTTTACTGGTCACTGACATGTGACCTCTGTACACGTGGATTAGAGTCTCAGCTCGGCCAATGTGGGTATGTGAGAAAACTTGCCAATAGCTTCCCATGGGTCAGTGGTTCTTCCCAGAATTTTCCCTGGTTCTTCCTCCACCAAATATACTGGCTGCCATATGCTGAAAAATGGTGTTAAACCCACAAAAACAAAAACAAATTGTGGGAGTCTGTAGTGAAAACATCAAATTATGCACTCTCCATGTCAATGATGCTCTTATTGAAGCTTATTTACCTCCACAGGGATGCTGCCTTGGAGACATCTAAGGGCTTAGTTAGAACCTTTTAAGGGCTGCAGTGCGTGAGGTGGAGATGCTCTTTGGAGGTCTCATTCCCTCCGTAACACCATTGGATATGAAGGACCAACAGCACAGGTCCCTTTCAATGACTCCTTGCCTGTTGAAACTGGCCAAGAAGCATGCCCACCATGTCTGCCCTATGTGTCGTGACCTTCTCCTAAGTTCATCAAGCAGGCACAGCCTCAACAGTCTCACAAGCAGCCTCAGTTTGAAGCTCCCTTCTGCCCATAATTCACTATGCGGGGCGGTCTGAAAGTCTTCAGACTCCTCCCTCTTTCCCAAGGAAGGAGGGGGGGTAAGCCCTGTGAGTTGCACCCTCTCCTGCAGCATCTTCCACTTCCCAGTGTCCATTGTATGTGCTTGTTTAACCCTCATTTCAGGGGTTCGGTCAGGTTTCATGGATGATGTTTGGGTCAATTCCACTTTAAAGGATGGCTACCAGCTTCATATCTGAGAACATCCTCCCATATCACAAATCCCCATTTTCTTTCACTAGTCCAAATTGGTTCAATTAATGGAAGAGGTACACATCCTTCTGTGGAACGGTACAGTCGATAGGATGGAAAATGGGCACGTGAGCAGTGTTTCTAGCCCCAAAGGAGTGTGTCAACCTCATAAGGCATCATTGTGTTATAGTTGCCTCAGGAAAACACACATGCCCCTTCTCTTTGGGTATAAATCTGGAACCTGCTCTGATGGGCAGCCTCGGAGGAGATAACACTCTGAGTCAGTCATATTTCAGGCCAAAGGAATATCTTGGCAGACATTCTGTCCAGAGGGGCTGTGTGGTCCAATTGGAATGGTCTATGCACCAGTTGGCGGCAGAGTCACTTTTCCAACTGTGGGGAGACCCTTAGTAGGGTTATTCGCTATGAGACTGAAAAACAAGCTCCCTTTTTATGTCTCACCACTGCAAGTCCAGAGTGTCTGGGCAGTGGACATTCCAGTTTAAAGTGGGATCGTTTGTATGCATACACCTCTTCACCTTTCAAAATATTTCTGCAGGTGCTCCACCAAGTTTGGATCTCCATTTCTCAGCTTATCCTGGTAGCCCCACTGTGGTCCCAATTGTCATGGATCAATGACCTACTTGACCTGTTGGTAGACAAGCCCAGCAGATTACCACAGAGGAGGGCTCTGCAGTAACAGCACAGGGGGTCTCGTCTGCATAACAGCCGATGATTTTACACCTTCACACATGGCTCATCTCAAGTGATTGATTTGCCATGACCAGTTTTTGAGCAAGGTTGCCAACTGCATTGTCCAGGTTATGATTCAATCTATTTCCAGGGTTTACAATGCAAAGTGGAGAATGTGCAGTAACTGATGCAGTAGGAAATGTGTCATTTCTAGCTACCCAACCCCCTTTAAATGCAGTTTCAGGCTTTCTTCTCTTCCTTTTTGAGAAAAGACAATGTTCTGTGACAACTATTAAGCGTTATAGGGCAACCCTTTATAACACTAACGTTTTCTAGGGATTCCACTATTAGGTCAGATCCTCATCTGTCTGATCTCAGGAATTTTGAGCTTCACTGGTATCTTTCTTACTAATGCATGTATGGAATCTTTTGTGTGTTCTTTGGGCATTGTCCAACCCCCTTATGAACATTTGAGTGAAGCTCCCTTTGAGAACCTTACCTTTTGAGACTGTTTTCCTGCTTTCCTTATGTTTAGTGAGAAGGAGCAAGCTTCATGCCTTGTCAGTGGAAAACGTTTGTTTATGGTTCAATGGCAACTATTATTTGGTTTCTCTTCTTTGTCAACCTCGGTTTCTGGCTAAAATTCGGCTAACTTCTGTGCCTCCACTTCATATTGAGATCCCCAGTCTCAGTTATATCTGCGCTGGGATAATCAGGGCAGGCTCCTTTCCCCAGTTAGGGCTTTAAGATTTTATTTGGCTTCCTCTAAAGGGACAAGGAAGGGTTGGAATTGTCTCTTTCTACCTCTCAAGGGTTTGTCTGGTATTTTGGTGGCCATGACCAGGTGGATTGCTGCACTATCAGGAGAACTTACTAGTTCCTCACTGAGAAGGACTTTTCATGAGAATCAAAACACATAAAGTGCAGGCTATTGCTACAGCTTGGGTCTACTTCAATGACTCCTCTTCGGATGATGTTATGATGTTCTGGTGGGCTCACACTGCCTTCTCTTCCTCTTACCTTCAATCTTTAGTGCACCAGAGTGGTGGCATTTTTTCATTGGGTCCTATAGTAACGGTACAGCATGTGGACCAACCTTCTACCAGCCCACTGAAGTGAACTCTCATGTTGTAAGGGTAAGTGCAGTTGCTTTCTGTACCAGTTTTGTTGAGGCCATCAGCCTCCCTTCTAAATGGTAAATTTAGCAATGCAATTGTAGCAGATAATGTATTACTGTTATTAAAATGTATTTTTTTTTTTGGGGGGGGGGGGGTAAACTAATTTTAATTATGTAATACTTGCCAGCTACTATTGCAAAGATTCACTCCTCTAACCCTCCTCTGATGCCTTGTAGTCTTCGTCCAAGTCGAGAGAGGAAGATATTCCATTATGTTGGCTATGACTAAGGAGCCAGATTGGGATCATGTTCTTTTCAATTCTGGCCCTCCAATACCCAATTGGAGGAGGGAATATTTAGCTTGGACTGGGGACTTGGCATCCCATAAAAGGAAAGCAGTGTAGTTGTAACAGGTAAGCATTACATAATTAAACTAAGTTTTACCTCCACAAATACTGTGTTTTTTTAGAGATAATCCAATCAGTGCACTGATATTTCACTATGTATGGATTTTCTTGACAATGGAAATGGAATTGTGCTCAACAATGACATGAACAAAATAAAATAGAATCAAATAAAATAACCACAAAAAACCCCACCTTAAAGCTATCCCACACATGCTGCACATGAAACGACTATTCCTGCTTCAAATAGATTATCAGACCCACTCCTTCTTCTCTTGGCCACTAAAATGTTTAACAAAAAAATTTTCTTTCTAAATCAGATATTATTGAATTATTTAGCAGAGCCTTCAAGCTATTTGGAAAGCTAATACTTGTTTACAATCTTAATATCTTAATTTGTAAGAGATTTGTAACCAATATTCACAGTAATCCCAGCTAAGTGTCAATATCTTGCATTTCTTTATGTCCATTCCTTCGTAACACATTTTCTTTGTACTTTACAATTTATACTTGGGCTATTTTTCCAATGATGAAAAAACTTAAGTCTTGAAGACAAGGTATTGGTGAAGCAGATGACTAGATACTGATAAGTAAGATTGGGGATATTTTGACATCCTTCTCTCTGTCCATCTATATGTCTGTCTGTGATACTATCTCCACCTTAACTGCTGGGTGGAAATTCACCTAACTTGGTAGATAAGTTGCCCTTGTGGTAACAATCTGTGAGAGGCACATGATTTTTTATCCTCTCTCCTGTGGTCCATGAAAGTGGGCCATAGGTTAAGTAAACAAGTATGAGGATTTGTCACGGTTAACCATGGAATCAGCTCTTTCATTACCCTTGTCCATCTGTCCATTTACACCTTGGTTAAATTTTGCATTTAGGTCATTTCAGGCACTGGTGAGGCACCATGAAAACTGTTTCAGTCCACTTTAAAATTTTTGGTTGATTCTGTCCACCAAGAGTTAAAATAATTAATTGTGTTGTACCTCTGCCACACAGGGAACCTCTAGCACATCCATGTTAACCTCGACCTATGGACCAACACAGAACTCCAGTGCCTCAGGCCAAGAACAGAGGCAAGATGAGGGCCAAGGATGTAGTACTAATGTTGGAGGAAATGGAAATAAGAGAGGAGGATCAATGCAGAGAGATGGTTAGACTTCTCAGCACTTTTTAAACACATTTTGATTTTTTATTGTCCCACCTTTGGAACCATATTGAGACATAGGTTTCACTTTTCTGTCATCAATGACATCAGTGTAATTAATATCAGGCCTCCTAGCTATTTCTGACTTTCATATAAATCCCTGTATTTTTGTATCCCTATATTGTTTTCTATAATTTTTCCTGAGTCTCTATTATTGCAGAAATGAAAAGTTTAAGGCAGGGTTGTTGCACACAAATCAATGTGCCAGAAGAGCACAGGAGTACACCACTAACATCATACATGTAGCCAACTTTTGGCACACAGGCTCTTGTTGCCTGAAGTTTGCCAGCTAATAGCAATTATTTGCCGCAAATGTGCCTGAAGATACTTTGGTCCCATTTGTATAACATTATGTGCCAAAACTAAACTTAACCTGAGAAATGAACGAAGTAAATACCACAACTGTGCCAGAATAAAATCGTACAGAAATCTATGTTCCAAAAACATGCCACAACAATATCTTCATTTGAGTTTATTTCATTGGAAAAAATAGTCTCAATTTTTATTTTTGGTCATAAATAACTTAGCATGGTAAAAAAAATAGAAAAAAAAAATAATCAAGGCAGATTGAGAGCATTCATGGTTTTGAGGCTGATGATTTAGCTCTACTGGTCATAGAAGAGAAGAGCTTATGGGATGGTTTTTTGTCTGTTGTCTGATGTCTGTCTCTCGTTAGCACAAGTTTGTTATCGCTACTCCTCCTAAGTTACTTGGAGGATTGCCATGACACTTAACTCATATTTATCCCAAGGTCTAGTTGGTCCTAAATGAAAATGGTGCTGCTCAGACATACAATGTGGCAGCTACAGCAGCCAGCTTGGAAATCTTGTTATTGCTACTCCAGAATGGATGGTCATCTCAATATGACGTTTTCATGAAAAGACTTCTTATGATGTCTAGTTGGTCCTAAATGGAAAATGGTGCCAATGTGATGTCCACTATGGCTGCTATTGCAGCCATCTTGACAATCTTGTTATCATTACATCTTCTGAATGGAAAGTCATATTGAAATGAGGTTCGCAACAGAAGACTTCTTATAATGTCTTGTTGGTCCTAAAAGAAAATTGTTCAGCGTATAAATCCAATATGGCCACCACAGGGTCCATCTTTAAAATCTTGTTATTGCTTCATTTCCTGAATGGAAAGTCATATCACTACTCCTCCTGAATGGATGATTGTGTCAACATGGGAGTTTCACTGAAAGACTTCTTATTATGTATAGTTGGTCGTAAATGAAAATGGTGTTAATCTGACAACTAATATGACTGCCAGAGCAGCCATCTTGAAAATCTTGTTATTGCTTCATTTCCTGAATGGAAAGTCATATCGACATGGGGTTTTCACCAGAAGACTTCTTATGATGTCTAGTTGGTCCCAAATGAAAATGTTTCTGCTCAGATGGCCAACAATGACCATCTTGAAAATCTTATCACTACTCCACCTGAATGGATGGTCATATCAACAAAATGTTTTAACTGCAATCGGCTGTTTTGAGCTTTATTTCGTAGTGCCACCATCAGGGAAAACCTCTTATTAGAAACTATAAGCACTGCAGAAAATGATCATGACAACACATCATGTGGTTGCTATTCAAGATATAGTTGTGTGATTTAAAGTAACTGGGTCAGATTCTTCCTTATCCATAATGAAGGCTGCATACTTCATTCGCCTCTTTCTAGAATTTGGATGATTAGAATTATGATTATGAAGGCTTCAGTAAGCCATATATAAGCTCCAGTATTGATGTAGGCAACACTGATTTTGATAATTTATCAAATTCGAATGATTTAATGAATTGCATCATTTTCAGTATATCTTTTTAGAAATGTCAGGGGGAGCATGCCCCTGGGCCCCCCTAGCTTGTTTGTGACTCTGCCATGTAACTGTGCTCAGATTTTTCATTCTCTAGGGTTGGCATCTTTGATTATATCTGAAGACTTCATGTAGACACAGTTCACATTCTCAGTAAAGTGGATTAAACATGTATGGGGGTTATTATATTTGGTTTTAGTTTTCCATTAAGGTAAACTGGGTTGATATTTATTTGTGATAAAGAAGTCATCATTACCAACTTGTGAGTTTCACTTTTTTTTAATGGCAGATTTCTTCTCAATAACCTAATTTTGGATGTAGCTGATTCAGTCTTTCTACCTAAAATTTCATTACAGATAATGCTGTTCATTGATTAAATTCCTGAACCAATCTTTAGTGATTTGGCTCATTTACATATTTAGGGATACATCTATGTATTTGGAGTTGTAGTGTCAAGATTGTTTCAAGCATTTCTAGAAGTAAGATAATGTGAATAGATGTATATCATTTTGGTGATACATTCTGTTGTCAAAGACAATGTTTTCATTATTAAACAATATCAATATTAGAACTAATTTCAACTGGCAGTTTGCATATATTTTTATAATCTGGGTCATGTTCATAGACAAGTTTCTAGTGATGATTGTGTCTTGTTGGGTTTTAATAAGTTGTTCTTTTTTAAGGTTCCTGAACTTGCCTAGAGTTTATAAAAATTAAAATAGGTAGTTATGTCATGAAAGGACAGTTCACACTTATGGCAGTACATGTACACGATGAATGAACTGACATAGCTTTACAAACAAAAACAAACACCAAAAATGTAAACTGAAATTTTTATTTGTAAAAGTGAACTCTGAAACATTGTCATGAAAGAGTTCTTTATTGGCAAGCAAGGATATAATGCTATCTAGTTTACCTAGACCACTTCTAACTATAATTGAACTTGTGTGTATCAAGGCACTTTACTCCAATTGCCAAGGCACTGAATAACCTACTTGTAAACTCCAAACCAAATTGAACTTTTTGGGTGCATCGACACACAATCCTGACAATAAAGATATTAATTTTCCAGACAAAATATTTTGAGAAAATTGATGATTTTCATTAATACACAAATCATCTAGACCGAGAGAAAAGTAATTATTTCTAAATGTCTGGATATTCACAGTAGGACATTGAAGATTTTAAGTGATTTTGTGGTAGAAAAGTGAGTGGCATAGTATCCATGTTTCAATTGATCCATCCATCCGTCTACCCATCCATAGCTCAATATTTTACGTTTTGATCAAACTTTCCATTCTACTCTATAATTTTAAAGCCATTTGAGATTAAGGGATGAAATTTGGTATACTTATGCATCATCATTAAAAGGTGTCTTGCATGCCACATTGTGGGTACTATCTTCAACATCAAGGTCTTGACTCAGAAATTTATGTTTTCCATCACACTTTCCTTTCTGCTGTATAATTTTAGAGCTGTTTGAGATATAGGGATGAAACATAGTACACATATACTTATACATCATCACTAGAATATATGTCGCATACCACATTGGGGGCCTTATCGTCAAGGTCATGGCTCAATTTTGTACAATTTCACCACACTTCCCATTACATTCTATAATTAGCTCTACTGGTCATAGACCAGAAGAGCTTATGGGATGTCCTGTTGACTGTCGTCAGTCATCCGATGTCCAATGTCCATCCAGCTGTTAGTACAAGTATGTTATCCCTACTCCTTCTAAACTATTTGGAGGATTGCCATTAAATTTTACACACATTCATCCCAAGATGTTTGTCTTTGTTGATTTTAACAGCACTTTTAACACATTATTGGCTGTATCATGCTGAGGAAATGGGAGCTAAGTGCCTTTCACAAGGACACACCAAGGCAGCTGACCAGGGCTGGCCTGGGTGGTTATTCAACCTGCAGCCCTTTGATTAGGAGTTCAAAACTCTATCAGCTGAGCTACTGCAGCTCCATAGGGCTAGTTGGTCCTAAATGAAAATGGTGCTGCTCAGACATCCAATATGGCCACCACAGAGCCATTTTGAAAATCTGGTTGTCGCTATACCTCCTGAATTGATGGACGTATTAACACAAGGTTTACATGAAAAGACATATTATGATATTTAGTTGGTCTTGAATGAAAATGGTGTTAATCTGTCCTCCAGTATGGAAACCACTGGAGCCATCCTTAAAATCTTTTTAACACTACTCCTACTGAATGGAAAGTCATATCAACAATGGTTTTTCACCAGAAAACGTCTGATCATGTTTTGTTGGTCCTCAATGAAAGTGGTGCTGCCCAGACATCCAATATGGCCACCACATCTTGTCCATCTTGAAAATCTTGTTATCGATACTCCACCTGAATGGATGATCATGTCAGCATGAGGTTTTAATGTATAGTTGGTCCTAATTCAAAATGGTTCTGTTTGAATTTCCAATATGGCCATTTGCAAATCTTATTATTGCTATTCCTCCTGAACAGAAAGTCATATCAGCATGGATTTTTCACTGGAAGACTTCTTATGATGTCTAGGTGGTCTTAAATAAAAATTGTGCCAAGCTGATATCTGACAGTGGCCATCTTGAGAATCTTATTGGTACTTCTCCTAGATAGAAAGCCATATCAACATTGGGTATTCACCAGAAGATTTCTTATGATGTCTGCATGCCCTAAATGAAAATGGTGTGAATCTTGCATCCAATATAGCTGCCCTTGGACTGATTTTGAAACCTTATCATTCAAGAATATCAAAGATAGTTTTAACACTCAGCAATTAAAGAAGAGGAATGGTCTTATCTTGAATTCCATGACATGTCTTTTCAGACAGTAGAGCATCAGTCCCTTTGAGGAACACTTGTTTTTGAAGGTCATTTGAGATTTAGGGATGAAACTTTGTGTACTTTTACATCAACTCCGGCAGACATGTCACATACCGTATTAGGGTTGCTATCTTCAAGGTCAAGGTCATGTCTCAGTATTTAACATTGTCCATCAGATTTTCTCTTCTGCTTTATAACTGTAAAGCTGCTTTAAATTACGGAATCAAACTTGGTATACACATCATCATATAAGGTATGTTGCCTACTACATTGGGGGTTGTATTTAAATGTTAAGGTCTTGGCTATATGATTTGTTTTCCATCACGCTTTCTTTTCCACTCTACAATTTTATGGTGTTTGAGACTAAGGGATGCAATTTGGTATACATATATATTATCATTAGCAGTGTACTTTTAACCTCTTAGCAGGTCTTCTCTAGAAGGTCAGTGTCATGGTGTTGTATGTTGAATTTTTCTATTACATTTTCCTTTCCACTCTAATTTTAGAGCCATTTGAGACAAAATGATGAAACTTGGTATAATTTTATATCATTACTAAAAGACACGTTGCTTACCACATTTAGGGGTCCTATCTTCAAGGTCAAGGTCCTAGGTCAGTATATTAGGTTTCAATCACATTTGCCATTCTGCTTTCAAACTTAAGAGCTGTTTAAGATAAATGGATTTAGCTTTGTATACTGTATATTGTCTAGAAGATGTGTCACATTGCACGTTTGAGGTCTTATTCTCAAGGTCAAGGTCACAGCTCAATATTTTAAACTTTCTTTTTTTTTTTTTTTTCTTTATATGGTAACAGTTGTTTGAGGTACAGGATGAACCATGATAGAGTTATGCTTCTCAGTTTCATGGCATCTCCTGTATCACAAAGTTTCATGTTCAAGAGGAAGGCAACTGGTCAATATTTATGCGTTTTCTCACACTTTTCCTCTAATGTCCTTTGAGATAGGGCAATGATGCTTGATTACTTTCCATGTCTGCCCAGTAACTTTACAGCTGTGTCTTAAAAGTCACAGTCACATTTCATTATTGTAAACTTTTGTGACCTGATCATGGTAGGCAGGAGTAAATACATTCACTGAATTTGCTTGCTACAAATTATACCAAACTGTCATGCCTGATGGTTTTGTAACCATATTTTATTATGATATCTTTTTTGAGGTTCCTTTAACATCATTTCATCTGGAGTTTACACTTTTTGGAGGGGTCAAAGATAGGACTATCATCTTTGCAAAAAATGGTAAACGTTTACATGTCTTTGAAGAAATGAAATTATTCCATTTATGTGTGATATTACAGTGTCGTAGACCATAATGAATGTATCTTAGTCAAAGTTGTAGAAAAATTATATCTGTTGTGGAAGTATTCAAGTATCTTGTTAAAATAAAGAATTTGTTACATTTTATTGCTCATTGTTTTAATAGCATTACTCACTCAGGTCAGCGTGGGTTGGTTGCCTTGGTGTATCCTTGGCAAAAGCACTTTGCTCCCATTTCCTCGGCACAATATAACCAATAACGCATTAAAAGGGCAATTAGAAACCATGCAAGCAAGCAAGCATTCAGACTTTTTTTAACATTATTGGTCACATGTTTTATTCATTAAACAGAATGTTCATTTTATACATGTTTACATGACAAACATGAAATAATGTCATTTACAAGCGTAAACATAACATCCCTAGTCAGAGGGGATAAAGTTAGATTTTTCGAACTTTCATTATTATTATGGAATTTATTATTAGTAGTAGTAGTATTCCTCACTTGACAGCCTCTTGATATTCTATTGGCTGCTATGTTTTGAAAGATATTGAGGCTGGCCAAATACATTTGAGAACATATCAATTCATTATTTTTTGTGGGTTACCAGTTTGAGTGAATTTTGAGGTTTAAACCTCAAATTTACAGACCAAATAAACAGTGATCCTTCTGTGAAGTTATTAGGACCTCTTCCACAATCTGCAAAAGGACCTCTTCCACAATCTACAATAGGACCTTTTCCACAATCTACAATAGGACCTCTTCCACAATCTCCAAATGGACCTCTTCCACAATATACAATAGGACCTCTTCCACAATCTACACTAGGACCTCTTCCACAATCTACAATAAGACCTCTTCCACAATCTACAAAATGACCTCTTGCACAATCTACAATAGGACCTCTTTCACAATATACAAAAGGACCTCTTCCACAATCTACAATAGGACCTATTCCACAATCTACAATAGGACCTCTTCCACAACCTGCAAAAGGACCTCTTCCACAATCTACAATAGGACCTCTTCCACAATCTACAATAGGACCTTTCCACAATCTACAATAAGACCTCTTCCACAATCTACAAAAGGACCTCTTCCACAATCTACAATAGGACCCCTTCCACAATCTACAATAGGACCTCTTCCACAATCTGCAAACGGACCTCTTCCACAATCTACAATAGGACCTCTTCCACAATCTACAATAGGACCTCTTCCACAATCTACAAAAGGACCTCTTCCACAATCTACAATAGGACCTGTTTCACAATCCAGGAATTTTAGTACTGATGAAAATGTCAGTATTTTAACAGAACCATGAAAGTTGATACCAAAGAAAATAAATGAGGTCACAGGATTAGATGCTATCCATTGTCATCTCCACAAAGATAAATATCATTTTGTTTCTTCATTAGCATGGAATTGCAGTTGGCATTATGTGAATGTTGATGTTGTTGGTGGTTTTTTTTTACAGCACTTCAAGCACATTATTGGCTATTTAATGCTGAGGAAATGTGTGCCAATTGCCTTTCTGGAGGATACACCAAGGTTGCCAACCTGGGTTAGTCTGGGTGGGTATCAAACCCATAACCTTAGATTACAAATCTGATACACGACCAAATGAGCTACTGCAGCTTACCATAATTTGACATTTGACATTTGCATAGGGCGATCAGGATATTTATATTAGTACAGCTATGCATGTACAAGCTAAAAAATGTAAGCACAGAAACACTTGTTTTCTCAAAGCAGCACAGAATTAGAATGGGATGCATTATATTATTTATTTATTTTTTTCATAAATATGAATGGATTATAGAGTTTGAAAAACCAAATTTGAAATGTGTTTTTGTTTGTTTGTTGCTTTACTGGACATAGACCCAAAGAGCTTATTGGATGGCCTGTTGTCCATTGTTCGTCCATTAGCACAAATTTGTTATCGCTACTCCCAAACTACTTGGAGAATTGCCATGAAACTTTATGCACATATTCATCCCAAGGTTTGGTTGGTCCTAAATGAAAATGGTATTGCTTGAACATCCAGTATGGCCACCATTGCTATTCCTTCTAAACAGAAAGTCATATCGATATTGGGTTTTCACCAGAAGACTTCTTATGATGTCCAGTTGGTCCTAAATGAAAATGGGGCTAATCTTTTATCAAATATGGCTGACATGATGGCCATCTTGAAAATCTTGTCTCTACATCTCCTGAATGGATGGTCATATTTGTATGGTTTTTTCACCAGAAATCTTCTAATTATGTCTAGTTTGTTCTAAATGAAAATAGTGTTAGTCTTACATCCAATATAGCTGCTACAGAGACTAATTTTGAAAGTCTTGTTGCTCAAGAATATCAGAGGTGGTTTAACATTCAGCAGTTAAAAAGAAGAAATGGTCTTATTTTGAATTCCTGGAAATTGTTTTTGAACAGTGGAGCGTCATACACTTCAAGTGACTCTTGCTTATAATAAGAATTCACTGTTTTTCATGAGATAGCAATTTTTATGGTTTTCATGGACGCTACAAACCAACGAATTTAAAGTCCCAACAAACTGGTTCTTTAGTGGGAAAAAAGGATCCCTTTCTGGAATCCACAAATTCATGTACCATCAAAAATGTCATTTTTGGCAAAGTCACAAATATTGGTACCCACAAAAATAAATAAATTCATAGTATTATATGATTTTGTGAAAAGGTGACAAATGGAGGGAAATGGCATCCTGTGTGTTTTTGTGTGACTTTGGGCTTTGTCCTTTGAGGTGCATGTGTGTGAGAGAGAGTGAGTGCACATGTACATATTGTTGTGCAACTATTCCTCAGGGATGTCATCAGAAGCCAGGGCCCAGGGAATTTAACTCTGCTGGTTTGGCTCTTGACCCTATCTACTCTAATGGTAACTGTTGCTTCTGATAAAAGTTGGACCCAAAAGGTCCCATCCTACTTTCATCAAATCTCTTCCACCTTATTGAAAAGATTAATCACACTTCTGACTTTCGCTAAGATATATAAGATAGAACCTGTGAACTATTTTTCAAAGAAAGTTGTCTGACTTTGTGTACATTGGTGTTTATATTCTAATCATACTTTTTAGTATTGGGTAAGGGAAATGGTGGGATTTGATGAGGATTGTTTATACCGAGGAAAACTTGATGATATACTTTACTTTAGAGGGCTAATTATTATATGCTCATATTTTGCGTAAGAACACATTTGTAATCAAGAACTCCTTTGGTCTTTTTGCATTTATTTACCAGGAGTGTCAGAAGGCAGTGTAGATACAGACAGCCATGCTCAAAATCATGAGGAGTCTGAGCAAGAACAGCAGAGACCTAGTGGGGCTGTTGGAGGTCAGTCAGAGGAACCAGGTGCCAATGCTCATGCCATTGCTGAAGCCATTGAAGATGAAGAATTTCACTCCTTAGACTCAGAAGAGATGGAAAATAAAGGTAATTCATATAAAAAAATGTTGAGAAAGTTCATATTCTGTTTATTCATGTGCTGAATGTTTACAAAGTTCATGTTCTGTTTATTCATTTACAAAATGTTTAGAAAGTTCATGTACTGTTTATTCATGTAGTGAACGTTTAGAAAGTTCATATCATTAAGATCTTGGACAAGTTTAATAATGAGTGAGATCTATGCATATTAATGAGGTAATGTTGCATTTGATAAGCTTGTTACCACTCTGGAAGCCAGATTTCTGATTAGATTTTGATCAAACTTGGAATATATGCTTATATCATCATGACCTTGGACAAGTTTGATAATGAGTGAGAGTCACACATATTAATGAGGTAATCTTTCAGATGATACAATTTTGAAAAAAGTTGTTAAATAGTCTAATATCAAGAAGATGTTGGTTGAGTTTGATTATAAGCAAGATGTATTCATATTTATGAGTTAATCTTGTATCTAATTGGCTGAGCTGTTACCAACTGAATTTAGATTGGATTTTGCTCACATTTGATAAATAAGCTTATATCATTATGGTTTTAGATAGGTTCTATAATATGTGAGATATGCACATATGAATGAGGGGATCTTGCATCTGTCAGGCTAAACTTGTTACTTCTCTAGAGACTATATTTCTCATCTTTGTAAATGGGTTTATATCATCAGGATCTTGGACGAGTTTGATTGGGATGCATATGATTTATACCTTGAACTTTGGAAAGATATTTTTTTCAGACTGTAGTAAATGGGTAAAATCAGCATGATATATAGGTTGGAAGATTGTTCACATCTTGGGTTATGTTGTTACAATACTACTAAGGCCTGCTTAGTGAAATGGTAAACTGTTAAGTTATGTTAGCCAGGTGAGCAATATCAGGCTCACATGGCCTATTGTTTTGGACTAATGTTCACACAGATGAAAAGTAGGTTACAGTGACATATCTAGGCAAATAGTATAAAGTGTATCAGTTGTAAGACTCAGAAAATGATTCTTAATTACAAATTATTTTGTGTAAAGATAGTTCTGGTTAACCAATATTGAAACGTCTTCACCTAGCCAAAATATTTAAGTTCTGTTGTTATTAAGTTAAGCACTTTTCCTGTAGTAGGCAGTTTGAAGTCACATAAAATAAATTTTTGTAGGTGGTTGTCATTTAATTGCATTTTTGTCTGCTGATTTGTGGGTATTACAAGTTTAATTAGTGTAGATGTTTAAAAAGTGACTTCCAGACCACATATCTTTATTTCTGGAATAACTCTTAGCAATTAATATTTCTAATATGGTATATTATATTTTCAGAAAATGTGAAGTAGTCTGAACATTGCACATTTGCATCACACTACAAATTTGTAGTCAAAATTCATAATTACTATTATCCTGGAATCTCCACTTTTCAGCTTGTCACTTTTTATTGAGCCCACCTTGCATGAAGCTCGAGAGAGTAATCACTCTTGTGTCTGTATGCATATATATATATATATATATATATATATATATATATATATGTTCATCCCTACCATAGATTAAGTTCAGTATTCAAAGCACTTTAGATTAAACTCAATATTAAGGCTTTTTATATTAAGTTCAATGTTATAATTTTGGGCTCTACTGATCATAGACCAAGAGAGCTTATGAGATGGTCTTGCATCTGTTGTCCATCGTCTGACTGTTGTCCATTGTATGTCCTTCCATTTGCACAAGTTTGTTATTGCTACTCCTCCTAAACTACTTGGAGAATTGTCATGAAACTTTACACACACATTCATCCCATGGTCTAGCTGGACCTAAATGAAAATGGTGCCACTTGGACTTCCATTATGGCCACTGCAGCAGCCATCTTGAAAATCTTGTTATCGCTATGCCACCCGAATGGATGATCATATCAATATGGGGTACTTTCACTAAAAGAGTTCTTGTGATGCCTCATTGGTCCTAAATAAAAATAGTGCCAATCTGACCTCAAATGTTGCCAGTACAGCAGCCATCTTGAAAATCTTGTTATCTACTCCTGAATGGAAAGTCATATTGACATTGGGTGTTCACCAGAAGACTTCTTATGATGTCTAGTTGGTCCTAAATAAAAATGGTATGGATCTAATATAGCCTCTACATTGTCCATCTTGAAAATCTTGTTATTGCTACTCCTTCAGAATGGATGGTCATATCAACATAGGGTTTTCACTAAAAATGTCTAGTTGGTCCTAAATGAAAATGGTGCAGATTTTATGTCCAATATGGCCACCACAGCAGCCATCTTGAAAATCTTGTTATTGCCATTCCTGAACCATACACGTACACCTCCTGGCCGGGAGGGTTTTCCTTACATGATGAGTGGTGTCTCCTGCTTGTTATTGCTGAAGAATATCAGAGATGGTTTCAAAACTCAGCAGTTAAAAGGAAGAAATGGTCTTATCTCAAATTCCTGGAATTTTGTCCCTTCAGTCCCTTTGAGGGACACTTGTTTAGATTAAACTCCATGTTAAGTGTTAAAGTGTTTTAGATTAAGCTCAGTGTTAAAGTTTTTTTATTAAGCTCAGTTTAAAAGTTAATTACTTTCTAGATAAATAAAAGGTGGTCTCGACAAAAAGTGAGTCTCTTGTTTTTCAGACCCTGGAGAGTTGGAAGACGAAAATAAAAGGCTGAAGGAGCAGACAACATGTAAAATCTGCATGGAGAATCCAGTCAGAGTAATTTTTATTCCATGTGGTCATTTAGTCTGTTGTGAGACATGTGCACCTGCCTTTCGTAAATGTCCAATATGTCGCAAACGTATTCAGCAGTCTATCAAAACTTTTCTCTAAAGATAATAACTCCACAGAAATTTGTAATATGTAATGGAAAACAACTTGAAATTCTATTATGAATAAAAGAAAATGAAATATGTTTTCTTTGAAGCATTTTGATTTCATACACTTTTGCACAAAAAATAATTGGTAGTCTTGGTATTCTCAGATATCATCACAACACACAGACAGACACACACATGCACACACTCACATAATCACAACCACACAAACATGACACCAGGTTTCTGTCTTTGAAATCAATTGGACAGGTACCCCCCCCCCCCCCCCCCCACCTCAAACATTGAATGGTCAGTCCCATTAAATCCATCTTTGCACACCTAAGGGACTGACCATCACATGGGGGGGGGGGGGGACTGGATGTTTTTTTCAAACCAGGATATATTTTTTTCTTCTATACCCCATGTACACACACACACACATCCACACCTTCCTGGAAAAAGAAATGGTCTGTCACAAAGAGAATGGATGGTACTTTTGTTCAGTCTTCCCTGAAGAGCTTGTTGAATTTTTATCATAAAAGAAAATTATCTTTCTGCATCTTCATTGCTGTGAGGGAGCATCAAACATGCAATAACCACACTTATTAGAATGTTCAAACTTGTTATTTACTTTTGGGATTGTTCTCTGATTTCATTGTGTCTGGTGTTACTATGCCAAGAGGTGTCGTACACTGCAGAATAACTAATGTCGATATGGTGTTTGCAATATGTGCAAAAAATAAAATGCTCTTCCTTGCTGCTGTGCTCCACAAAGTCAAATTCCATGAACTATAAGTTCTAAAATTCAGTTTTGATGGGTTCTGCTTGCTTCGCCAGTGGCTCATCCTTTCCCTGAATCACAGCTTCTTTTCAACATTTTACCTTCAAAAATGAAATCACATTCACATTATTCCAACTATGGAGCAAAATCCAACTTGAAAGAAATGTTGCTGCTTACCGTGAACTAGCCAGTAATCTTTAATAAAGATGGGTTCAGCATTATTATTCAAAGCGATGGTGACTTGTAACTTTTATTTCTTCAACATGCATCTCTTTCTATAAACTGACCCAAGGTGATAGCTTCCATGAGCATTAAGCATGAATGAAAATTTACTGTTTATACAGATTGTGGGCATATATCATAGTGTCAGAAAAGGTCTCACTTTTCCATTTTTTTTTTTTTTTACTAAGATTACTGAAAGTTGTGTTTCAAAACATGACTGTCATGGAGTCAAAAATTTTGTTTTGAATGATGTGTTTGTTCTGACCGGTATGGATCAGGGGGGAAAGTCTAATACAGAGAGACAAGACACTTAAGTGTTGTAAAACACCTTTCTACAGGAGGAAAATAAATTGAAAGGAGAAGCTAACAACAAACAAAAGTAAATAATTTCCAATATAGAAATGGAAAACTACATTACAATACAAGGACAACCTGAGAAAGAAATTTATTTTACCAATACAGTTGATAATAAAGATGGCAAATTATCCATCTCATAAAATATAATAGACTTTGTTGTTGGTTATTACAATATTTCCAACTAATTGAAAAACAGCATAATCTTTTACATCAAAGACAAGAATGAAACAAAAAATGTTTTCATTCCTGATGGTTTCTATAACTTTAAAATGTACATGTACAAAGTTAAAGAACATATCGCCTCGAATAAGGATGAAGAAAGTATTGAGACAAATGCATGGAACACATTTCAAAACATTAGTCACTTCATTCAATAACTACACAGTGTGCACAACCAACTAAATTATTAGCATTCAGTAGCAAAGAACTATACAGATGTCTACTTAATCGGGTAATGTTTATAGGGTTTTAAAATGTAAAAATGTATGCATTTTCCTCTATCAGTTAAAATAACACCAAAATTATAGTTATCAATCGTGGTTGCCGGTCTCTATCTATTAAAACATGTTTTTCACAGCAATTTTGTTTCACACATTATTAATGGTCATTACAAGCCTTTGCAGAGAGTTACAACAAACAGGCTGAATATTGGTATAAAAGATGAAGATGTGAAAGTAATAGACTTTCACTGATTGCTGCAACATATTTTTCACATTAAGTAAATAGCAGCATGGCCGAAATATCATTAGGCGGTCCTTGTAAAATTGGGCTTAAATTAGTTTAAGACAAAGCAGATCAAAACCAATTATAGATTAAACATTAAGCAATCATTAAAACGTGAATAACCACATTATTACCGTTTTAACTGATCCAGTAAAAGCAAATAATGCAGCTACCAGACCGATTGTAATGACAGATTGGTATACAAAAACGTAAAACTTTGGAGGATACTAATTTAAAAGCTATCAAGAAATGAATAGAATAAGTAGATAAAACAAATATCTATTGAGTAGATGTAGTGAAATAGCTAACATAATTAAAGAGTTGCACAACAGATTAACGACAGTATAAAGGAAAGTATGGTAACTTGTCTAAAGCAACACAGTAACTGCAAGCTGTAAGAAAAAGCAAATGCCGGTGGAATGCCAAACATTCAGCAGCACTTGAAGCCAATTGAAGAAAAAAAACACAAAAACTTGGAAATGAATATATTAAAGAGTGACGTGGAACAAATAAAGCAATCTTGGGGAAGAATATGGCACTTTACAATCCAAAATGGAACAGCTACAAAAAAAGTTCAGTAACAAGTTAATAATGAAAATATTAAAAATTGTGAATGGATTAAAAAGCTAATTAATGATTATAACACAAAAAGTGACTGACAACACTGATATGAGTTCCCTCACCCATCTCTTTGCAGATGACTCATCTCTGCATTATTCATCCCCTTATTGTGATGAAATAGAACTAGTCATGAATAATGATCTAATAAAACTGCATAAATGGTCTATGCAATGGCTCTTAAAGTTTAACCCAGAAAAAAACTGGCTATGTTTTTTACGAACAAGAAAGTAACAGATATTCCTGAACTTGTGTTTGAAAATACTGATCTCCGGTATGTGGATTCCCATTGCCATCTTGGATTACTACTTTCATCAAGTATGAAATGGACTTGTCACATTGATAGTATTTTAAAAACAGCATCATCCTGAATAGCCATTCTTAGAAAACTAAAATACAAACTTACTAAGCAAATTTTATCAAAACTGTATATAACCTATATCAGGCCAATCTTGGAATATGCCAGTATAGCCTGGGATGGATGTTTATTGATCGATTCAGAAAAAAATTGAAAAAATACAGCTTGAAGTGGCACTAATAGTTACAGGACTTCCAAAATACTCTAGTAGGAAATCTCTCTATTTTGAAACAGGGTGGGAAAGTTTGGAGTCTAGACGAAAGAGACAAAAGTTATTAACGCTTTACAATTTTAAAACGAGGCAAACGTCGGACTATCAGTTTGAATTACTACCACCCCCTGTGTCCGAACAAAGAAATTTTAACCTCCGACATCCAAATAATATAGCCACTTGTAATTTCAGGCTAAATTCCACTAAATCATCTTTTATACCCTGAACAGTGGCCTTATGGAACAATCTTGAACAGGATACACAATGTAGCATGTCTTACAGTGCTTTGAAAAAGCATTTATGCCTAATTATCAAAGCCAACAATATGCCTAGTTTTAAACATTGAGTCCTAAACATTATCCATACTAGATTGCGATACAATGTAAGCTCGTTAAAAGCTGATCTTTACTGCGTTCAACTTGTTGACACCCCTTTTTGTTCCTGTGGTGGGATAGAAACCACTAAGCATTTCTTCATGCACTGTCCCAAGTATAGTCAGCAATGAACTGAGTTGATGAGGAAATTACTCTCAGTGCCATATCCAACTGTTAGCTTAGATTTACTGCTTAGGGGAAAGGGTGATGCAAATGAAAAATATAGAATTATACAACATGTGTGCAAATATATAACTGATACTGGACGATTTCAATAACTTGTTTAAATCGTGGTTGCTATCATTGTGCCA
This sequence comes from Margaritifera margaritifera, assembly GCA_029931535.1. NCBI lineage: Eukaryota > Metazoa > Mollusca > Bivalvia > Unionida > Margaritiferidae > Margaritifera > Margaritifera margaritifera. Next base: position 7,183,018 of record JAQPZY010001658.1, on the reverse strand, counting down.
CTGTTCTCTCTCTCTCTCTCTCTCTCTCTCTCTCTCTCTCTCTCTCTCTCTCTCTCTCTCTCTCTCTCTCTCCAACCATTCTTCATTATTAGTCACTGTTGTCATGTTGATATATGTTGTAATATTTGTATCATGTAGGGAGAGGGCTAATTTAAGTTGTTAGAACTCGTGCCTAATTCCATTGTATCATGTTTTGACAATAAAATATGTTTAAACCAAACTGATACCTTGTCAGATTTGCAAAAGAAGAATGATTTAACCGAAACAGGCAAAAGGTTAGAGAATAACCAGAGCAAAATAAGTACTAATGAAAGTGAGATAAGATCAATGAAAATGACTTGATTGATCTATTGCTGATTTAATTTTTATTTAAAAATCGGAATATTAAATGACCAGACTTTACCAACTCACAAAAATGAGATTTCAGCTGGAATAGAACAATCAAAAACGGATATGAAAGAATATGTTGATCAACAGCTGGTTAAAAATGTAAGTGAGGTAAAAGATAGTATTAATGAATTAGAGAAAACGTTGAAACATTAGAGAAAAGAATTAAATGATATGGAAGAAAGTTGTACAAAAAAGACATGCATTCAAAACTGAAGTAGATAAAAAATACTCTTGCATTTTATATGGTAGCATTGATACAGCTTAAACTGAAATGTAAACACGGACATTAAAAACTGAATTAAACACAGAATAGGGTATAAAGAGTCTTGAATTTAATGCTACAGTTGATGAATTAAAAAAAGAAATTGATTTATAACGAGAGAGAGTTTGAGGAGGAAATTAAACTTGTGCCTTGATGTGTATTGCTTTGTAATTTTCACATTATATCATGTCAGGAGTATCCAAATGGAATCAGATTTAATATGAGTAATAATTACATAGTAATGATGTTATAATACAAGTAATAATAATATAATTTGCATCTGAATTTGAATCTAATTTTAAAAGCCCAATAAAAAAAGGATTGTTAGATATTTTAAAACTAAAACTACACCTCACAAAATGGAGTTATACACAATTATTACTATTAACTTAAATATTAAACCTTTACCAAATTTTCATTGACATTTACATTATGTTGCAGATATGCAACCTTCTATCTAGAAGATGATGTTTTAATTATTAGACTAAAGAAAAAAACAAGCAATAGTAGATGGCGTACCACTGTGTGAAATAAACTGAAAGCAGTATCAGAATTTGTTATAGTTAAATAAAAGATGGATACAGCAGCAGTAATGATAGAAGGTGCAATAGCTAACAGTCTGGCATTTACAGGAAGTAACTATCCTTATAGATCTGATGAAGGTAAAATTAGAGATAATAACCCTCAGAAGAATTCAAAATAAAAACGAGTACAAAGGGAATGCTGATTAGATGCTAGACTACCTAAGTCAAAGGTTGAGTGAACAATGTATGGCTACTAAGTACTTATCTAATATGGATGATGCATTTGATCTCTCACACTCACCCTGGTGCATCTACTTCTGCTGATGCCTTTTATAACCCAGAAAATAATGTAAAACTTAAAAAGTCTAGACAGCCTAAATTTAATGATTTTTATCAGCCTTCTAATCATCAAGTAAAGAATGACTACATGTTCATTGCACATGTGATGATGTTGATGTGTTTATTGCTAAAATGTTTTTATAGCTTTTTTAACACAATACATGACAATGGGTAGAAAATATATAAATCCTAACAAGTTGGAGAAGATGCATCAATCAGTCGAGAGTCTCAAAGCAACTCACCACTGTATCACATACAACCCTAGTAAAATTAAACCTGAACAAACATTACAGATAATAATTTCAAAGCTAACTTATAATATAAAGATTGTACTGGTACTTTCATTATATCATTTAACATGAAAGTAGAAGTAAACAATATAGGTAGAATGCTTGTGAAAGACATAACCACATCCTTTGGAAACGATGATCTTTTTAAGTTAAATGACTACAACATCTTCATGATGTACAATGATTTGTCGTCGCCATGGATGAATTGGAATAAGATAGTATTGAACAAGGTATAAATAATGAGTGAAAAATTTAGCAAGTTGCAATCAGGGACTGGTAGTGTACACAATACTTGTACACAGGTTGTATAGTTTGTTTTGTATGGAGACAAGTTTAGAATACCATAAGACTCCAAGATACTAGTTTTGAGATTTACGATTTCATTGGCAAAGACCTATGAAGTAATAGGAAATCATCTATTTAAAAGCAGTAATATAATGTCTGTCACTACTGCATGCTTACCTCTTATCTTATCCAAACTCATAATTCCAACTTCCCATTAGATGGAACGTTCGACGATTCTAGAACAGAGATAATCCAGAAGCAGTCTGACTAACACGTAATCGGCTCATGCAGGATACACTCATACATGTGACAGAACTGAGAAGTCAGCTTAGGACAAATCGAGAGATTTGCAAAATTTGGTAGGGAGTTTTTACTTCAAAAGATGTAGGATTTTCAATGAGAATGGCGAATTTTTCATTGCGGCACATGTCTTCGACTTTCTTATCCCAATGAGGACCCAAAGTTTGGGTCACTATGTGAGAATAATTTTCGTCCGTTTGTATGAGAACATTTGTGTGATTTCCGAGTTAGGGAACATTATTTTGACCGGAATCCCAATGCACACCTCAGAACTCCAGTCCTATCTGTACACGGACGTGTCATATTTGGGTTGGGGTGCTCAGAAGGGGTAGTTCTTCAGAGTTCATGGTCCCGGGAAGAAGCTACCCTTCACATAAACAATTTGGAATTGTTTAGCCCTATGCGGTGTGTCAACCAAAACCAGATCACTGACATCTCACCTCTGTCCACGTGGGTTTGAATCTCAGCTTGGTCAATGTGGGTATGTGAGAAAGATTGCCAGTAGCTTCCCGTGGCTCACTGATTCTTCCCGTGGTTTTCCATGGTTCTTCCTCCACCAAATATACTGGTAGCCATGTATACCCAGTCATGTGTTAAAAAATGGCATTAAACCCACAAAACCACGAACAAAACTATCTGCCATGATAATTTTTAGCAAGGTTACCAACTGCATTGTCCAGATCATGAGATGATCCATGTCCAAGGTCTACCATGCAAAGCGGAGAATCTTTTACAACTGGTGCTTTAGGAAACGCGTTAATCCTAGCTGTCTCTCTCTGAGTGCAGTGAGAGACTTTATTCTCGTCCTGTTCGAAGAGAGAGAGAGTATGTCAATTTCTGCTATTAAGGGCTATAGGACAGCCTTGTTCAACACGCTCAAGTTTACAAGGCCACTGGTTCGGACCCTATTCTTTCAGATCATATCAAGTACTTTTAGCTGCAAAAACCGGTATCTCGCTCATTAATTCCTGAATAGAATCTTTTGTGTGTTTTTTGGGGCTTTGTCAAGACTCCCCTTTATGAACTGCTAGTTGAAGCTTCTTTGGAGAACATTACCCATAAAACTGTTTTCCTGCTTTTCATAGTGTCTGCGAAAAGAAGGAGCGAGCTTCATACATTGTCTATAGAAAAAGGTTGTTTACGGTTCAAGTCAATTGTAAGTCTCTTTCTGTCCTTTGTCAATCTGTTTTTTTTTTATGTAGCCCCACTCCCTCTAGAGATCCCCATGAGTCGTATCTGTGCTTGGGATAATCAAGATAGACTTCTCTACCCGTTTAAGGCGCTACGGTTCTATGTGACAGCATTGAAAGGGAGAATGAAGGGTAGCAAGCGTCTCTTCCTACCTATTATTAAGGGCTCTGCTGATATCTTGGATCCACTATTTCCAGGTGTATTGTCCTCACTATCAAGAGAGCTTAATAGCTCCTCACTGAGAGGAATCTTTCGTTCATGAGAATGAAAGCCCATGAAATCAGGGCTATTGCTACTCCCGGCCAGCGTGGGTATGTGAGAAAGCTTGCCAGTAGCCTCCCGTGGGTAGGTGGTTCTTCCCGGGTTCTTCCTCCACCAAATATACTGGCTGCCGTTATAGCCTATCGTGTGTTGAAAAATGACGTTAAACCCACCTGCCAAACAAGCACACAAACTATTGTTACTCCATGGGCCTATTTTAATCATTCATCATTGGATGAGTTTATGAGAGCCACGTTTTGGCGGTCGCACACTATTTTCTCCTCCTTTGGTCTTTGGCGCACCATAGCAAAGGCATTTTTTCCATGGGCCTAATAGTTTTGGCACAAAAAGAGGACAAATCTGATGCCAACTTACAGTAGTAGACCATATGGGTGAGTATATTATTTGTATACCAGTTTTATTTAGACTATCAGCCTCCCTCTAGCAAATTCAGCAAGGCAATAGTGATGGGTATTATATTACTGCTATTGAAATGTAGTTTGTTTTGGCGGGGTTAAAACTAATTTTAATAATGTAATACTTACTTTTCACGTTTGTAAGATTCCATCCTCTCACTCTGCTTAGATGACCTAAGAGTAGACTGGGTTTAAATCAGAGAGGAAGTGTATCCTGCATGAGCCGATGGCGTGGTAGTCAGACTGGTTCACCCAGTTATAGAGAAATCTCAGTTCTAGAATTCTAAAATGTTCCATCTAATGGAGGTTGAAATTATGAGCTGGATGACGGAACTCTCGAGCCTAAAGAGGTAAGCAAGGCGATAATGAGAGGTAGGTATTACAACATTAAAATTAGTTCTACCCCCCCCCCCCAACCACCCCCCTCATACATTTAGCATGACAATATGTTTTATTTCAGAATCAATTGCACAAATATTTTATGACAAATATAGAAATGGAGCTGCTTTCATTTATGACTACTTCATTCGGGGAAAGAATTGGCGACATGCCAGCTAATACACCTTTAAGAAATCTCAGTCTTGATTCTCCTAGAATGAGCTTAAAGAGTGGTTTGATTCTGCGTAAAAGAAGTGAAGAACTGATCCAGAAATGTTTTTCAATCCAGTGATATAAAATATTTCAGTTAACATAGAAGGTCTGCCTAACATGGTTTATTTTCAAGGTTTTGAACTGATGCAACACTTTACAGAAGCCACAAAGTATTTCTTTGATGAAGAACAAAAGCAAAACAGAAATTAGTAATCTAAATGTCAATTGCTTTTACCCAGAGTGTCATAGCATCTGGATTGAACTTAGAAGTGCAGCAGATAATGCTTTACATGGGGGAGGTCTTAAATTTGTGAACTTTCAACAATGTATCAACCTACAGATTAACAGAAAAGAACACGTCGATGCTCGCAAAATGTACATTTATTTTATTGCAGATGCACAAGTGAATATTCAGAACAATCAGCTGAAAGCTATAATGCTTTAAAAAAATAGAACATAAAACATGGGTCAAGTATGCATGAGATTTTAGATGGTAATTGATGGTATTATCACTTGTACTGACAAAATAGATATTTTGCTTTTGCTTAAGTTGTCCATCTGACATAATACAGCATTCCATTCGTATGCTAGGAATAATTTACTTTTGTTTTTGTGAATTTCTCCTAGGATTTATCACTGACAAAATTTTCAGTAATCTTAGTGGATTACAAAAAGAGCGAGAGATCTTTCTTGACACCACAACATATGTCTGTAATCTGTATAATCGGTAAACATTCAAACGACAGAACCAACGTACATTGTACATGAAGTGTTTTGTACTTGTTAAGAAAATATTTTTTTTTCTGTCTGTAAAAATGCAGAGTGACTCTAGCCACCCTAGCTTTGAGTGTACTGACTGACCTTATCCAATGTCAGTTAATTTCGTGACAAATAAAACTTTGGATATAATTTTGTGTCAAACCCAAAGAGAGAGAGAGAGAGAGCCTCTCTCTCTCTCTCACAGTGGGCAGCGGCGGCAACTATCACTACCACTACAGCAACTCTCTCTCTCTCTCACGGCACTACCACTACAGCAACTTGGACGTGGAGAAAGGTTTAAGACAGTTTTAGCTGATTTTGTCAAACCGAAAGGCCCTTTGTAAAGCCCACCTAGATTTCTTGGAAAAGAGATACTGCTCAAATGATTGCCAAATTAAACAAAAACCGAATCCCTTTATTATAAAATTTGAGTGTGTGTGTGTGTGTGTTTGAATATCTTATCCATACTTTAAAAAAACATATCCATACTTTAAAAAAAAAAAGGAAAAACAAAATGAAGGCATAGAGACATCTTCGTGTTTTGATATATGCTCATTTACAAGGATCACAATAAAATTTTAAAACACATCACAAAAGACCATTTTTTCTTCTTTTACAGTCTTTCTTGGTTGATTGTCTTCATTGGAATAGGTTCTTTGACTGTTTCTTCTGCTTGTCTTGCTTTAAATTTCTTTGCGGGAATGGGTTCCTTTGTTTCTTCTTCCTCCGTCTGCTCCGCCTCGTCTTCTTCTTCTGCTACTGCTGCTGCTTCTGAAATTTCTCTTTTTTCACATTCATCGGACAGTGTAGACCAATGTCTTTTTTCTTGACATTGATAACAGGTATACTCATGTTTGTCGCTCTTTCACCCTGTCTTAGAGTTTCCTTTTATATGACATTGTGGACATTCCAGAGCCCTATGTCCTTTCTCTTTATAGACATAACAAGCAAATTGACTTTTATTTTGAGAGGAGTAATCTGGAATTTCTCCAGAGATATTCTTGAAAGTGTATTTTCGAATGACTCTTTGAAAATCTCTGACCAGAAGTGTAAGCTGTTGTGGTTCTTCCATTTTGACAGCTTCAGACTACATGTGTGTATTCTCCTAGTCAGAGGGGTTCTCTATAATGACAGAAGTTGTGGCATGGCAAGCCATTATAACGTGTTCGCAGAAGAGTCTTGTCACAACATATTTTCTGTCTTCAAGATTTTCAATTTCTGTCCTTTCAGAGCGTTCAGATAAACCACCTCCGCCCCTAATGCTGCTGCGTCAGAGGGGTCAGAAATCCACTCAGCAATATCAGAAAGAGTACAACAGACACAAAATATCTTTTCACATCCTACTGGAATCGCGCTACACAATTCCGATAGTGATGAAATAAAGGTTCTTGAATGTACTTGTCGCAAGCGCGATGAGCCACACAAAAAGGTAAGAATGTGAATTCCAGTCTCTTGGGAACATTCAAAGTAAATAAAGGATAAAATCCACACAATGGTCTTGATTATTTTACTTGTTCTTTTCGTCAATTAATACTTCCTCGAGTTTGTTGTCATATCTTGGAATGTAAAGTTCATGATCCAATTCGACGACTTGGCCACAAAATGGACTTTCTTTCATGAACAAACGTGAAGCTTTTTGTTATTGGTACGAAATGCTGCCCACAAACTCTAGTGTAGGTATATCCTTCTATTGTTTTACTTTAAATCTTACCAAAATAAATGGAGATTATAAAATCACTAAACCTGATTAAAGCAAATGATAATGCTAATCATGCGCACCAAAGTTTCAATTACTAGAACAATACACCAACTTACTCAACACAGAACAATCCAAGATATGGAGAGAAGAACAAACACACATATGGCCTCAACGTGAAATGTAATGTTACAAATGTCCATAGGTTTAACAGTATGGGTCTCAATAGTCTCCAGCGTGAAATTATCGTTAAAATGTACGCATGTTTAACATTATTTGTCTCTATGGCCTATAACGGGAAACGTAATATCAAAACTTCACCTACTAACCAATATGCCGTTTTGGAGTAACCAACACCCAGTTATTTACTCTTCAATACACAGTTATCTACTATCCAACACTCATTTATCTACTACCCAACACCCAGTTATCTACTATCCAATTGGAACAGATAAAGTCAGTTTTTTCATTAAAATGTGTGCTACTGAAGAGTAAGAGTAATTGTTTTTACTAAATTGTGTGCTACTGCAACAGTAAAAGTAAGCTTCTTCGCTAAAATGTGTACTACTGTGACAGTAAAATTCTGCGCTGTGTGCTTGTGTGTGTTGATTTTTTTAAACCTAATTAATTAATGATTTCATTACGATTGATGTTTGTTGAGTACGATTCGAAATAAACATATAAAAAATGTTTAATTGTTGGCATCTTTTTCTCAGATATTGTGACATTTTCTTACTACAGTGGTAGAATTTCAAAAGCCTATGCTATCATATTTTGCTTCCTAAAACTAAGTCCTTCAATACTCCAGCCATGCAATACGCTCCGCCTTGGAAACCGTTAGAAGTTTTTGGATGTACTGTATTCAGATTTTCTTCGTATAATTTGAATGATGGATATTTTTCTTTAGATGATAGGTAGATCTATTGCATGTGTTACGGAATTATATATATATATATATATATATATATATATATATATATATATATATATATATATATATATATATATATATATATATATAATTTTTCTTTTAATAATGGTATAGTTTATTAGTTTGTGATCTCTGTTCTTAGTCTAACAGCTGTCGTCTTGTGAGTATACATATGGTAATTGGATCGATATTTCACTGAGTACATTGGACTTGGAATGGTCGCTTGTATCATCAGTACATCACGTGTTAGTGCGTGAGGTTATGAACTTCTGACCTAGATTCTATGATTTTTCAGAGTCAATACATTATTGACTATTAGTGTATAGGTACTTAGCGATGTCACGCATAACCTAGTTTCTGATTGGTTCGGAGAGGGTTGCAATATTTCGAAATGCCCAGTTGTTTATCAAAGACGTAATGGGTTTTATTTCGTTTTTGTGTAGTGGGAGACTATATTATTGAATTAATAGCAGCATTCTGCCATTCTTTATAGTTACATTGGATTGAGAGGTCATAAACGAATTTGGTTCATTTTGTGTGTGGGATATTCTACTTTGGAGATCTATTTATTTTAATACAGTGCATTCTGGATTAGTACTGTTTCTTCAACCTTAATAATTATACAGCTCCGTGGAATTATCGGAAACATTTGTAAAACTTGTGATATTCCATATTCGCGAGGATTACCTGGATATAACTTATTCTTATTAGCACATTAGTACAGTGATGGTTACTTCATTCGGAACATACTACATTCGGAATATTTGGATTGACTTCTGGATCAGTGAACTTTACAACAATTTAGGACTTTTAATGATATTATATACTGTAAGTTATTTTTTATTCTTTTGTTTTAATTGTTTGTTGAAATATTTTAATATTTTAGGAAATTAAAGATTTGTATTTTAAATCTTGAAAGCTTGTTTGTGTCTTTTCTTTTGTTACATTACCCCTAGTCGCAACATTACCGCAACACATGTAATGAGCAATACCAAACATAATCATTCTCAAACAGTCGATTATTCAGTACAGGCGTGATGTAAAAAGGGCTACAATCATTGCTGGGTGTCATTTTTATGACTTGGTCAGCGTTCAACGTTTCTGTGGAGATTTTTATTTAGCCATAGCCCGAAGTAGTTCATAAAATGTGGACACATGTTTAGCATATAAGAAAGCGGTGAATATTTTTACTTAACTTCAGTCAATACCGCTGGATATTGACCAGTATCAACAACTTTAAACTAATGGAACTATTTAATCAGTTTAAATATTGCCTACACTATATGATTCTAAATCAATAGCTGATGTATGTTCAAGTCCATGTCTTTTCAATTTTGTTTCAGTTAAAATTTTAAATACTGTAAAATTAATACCACATTAGCAAATCATTCCTAACAAAGCATGAAAAAAACGTATTTATTTCTCTTTATTTTTCTCCCATTCTCTGTCTGTGTGTTTCACAAACACACGCACACATTGACAGAAAGACAGACACGCATTCGTGCAGTCATAGCATAAATCATGGTTATATTATAATATTATTTGAATTGATGCCCAATTTTCATCGGGTTCTGGCTTTGTTTATGTTTGGACTTTTTCTCATGCTTAGTACATTTCTTTGTACATATTAGCAGATCGACCTTTCCCTAGATGGGTATGCTGTGACCAACTCGTCATTTTGATCCACTAACAAACGCGATATTCATATAGAGGTAGACCTTCCGTCGTAATACCAATGCATTCGTTAAAAGTTTTTTTGTCCAAAAATGAACCTTTACTCCAGATTTGTGAGCAAAGGACTTATCTCTAACCCCAGAAGCAGGGCCGTCGTAAGGGGCGGGCGATACGGGCGACCGCCCGGGGCGCCAAGTCTGGGGGCGCCGTTTCGCGGAGTTTGCGGTATTTTTTTCCAAATGGATGGGCGCAAAAAGGCGACTCTCGCTCCGGGCGCCATTTCGTCCAGCGGAAACTTGCGACGGCCCTGCCCAGAAGTTTTTGTGTCATTGTGACAAAATATAATTTATAACATATGTTCTGGGTGGGTTTATATACCTGAAATAAGACGCACAAGTGACGGCAAAACTCTGGCATCACTAGTGCTGCACTAGTGAAAGCAAAACTCTGACATCACTAGTAACAGGGTTGCACAATAGGTGCAGAATCGCGGATTTTCACGCCATTTTTTTTTTTTTGTCCTATGTTCCTGGGCGCGCTTTTTCGTCCCCGATAGGTGTGCTTTTTTTGTCAGGAAAAAAAATAAATATAAAAATAAATATAAAAAAATAAATTTAAAAAAAAAATACGCCTTCGACGTTTCTTTACTGGATGTCCATTCACATCTAGTAAGGGTCAAAGTCGCCAAAAGTGATAAAAACTGTAAGATGTCAATGAATATTCATTTTAAAAATTTTTTTCCTTTAAATGCTGTGTATCCTCAAATTTGGAGGGTGGAGGACAGTATCCTTTGCCTTTGGGATCCTAGTTTGAACACTGCTAGTATTAGGGTTCTACAAGTAACAAATTAACTTTCTGCATGCTCCCCATTTGACCTTTAAGATAAAAGCCTATAGCTCCCGGATATTATTTGAATATGTATTTTAGTATTTTAGGCGTTTCAAAATAAAGTTGGGAAGAATTGTAACTTGCAACTTATAAATCTAAATCCCAAACCAAGGGTAGGATGTAAAAGAAGGGGATAAAATCAGAGACACACTACCCAAAAATATACTTATATACTATCATAAAAAGAGGGGCAGTGATTTAAGTTTCAGTTGTAAAAGACATAGACAAAGAGATGCACCAACATAAAAGACACAGATTGGCAATGATTAAACAGTATCGCTGTTTCTAAGATTATAGGGTGGCGATGAAAAGGACCGTTTGGTTATGAAATAATAAAAAAATAAAAATAATGGACTTGATAACATTAACGGCAACTGCTTTACACCTTTTCCACATCCAAATCCTACTCCTGCTGCTGTGATGTTAGTAGTGGTAGTGGTTGCTGCTGCTGCTGACGCCTTGGTAGTAGAGGGTTTAGGTGTAGGTCTCTTTCTCTTAGGTTTCTAAAAAAAAATGTTATACATGTCTCTAAAGTGTTTTAACTCCGCCAAAATGTAATGAAAAACACTAACAGCTTTATTTTCGATCTTTTTCTTCTGTTGACTGTTCAAAGTTTTCCTCTCTTCTTTGTGTCGCTTTCCTCTTTTCGTCTTCTTGTTGTTGTTGAACAAATGTTTGCTCTTCTTTAGCGTTGCAAAAATGTCTCCAACTCGTCCATCTGTTTCTTTCTGAAATCATCATAGACTGGTAATGATGGAGAAGGAGGTGAATGTGGTACCATGCTTGAACTCTTCAGCAATGATACCTTGTAGAAACACTCATGAATACACATATTCAAAGTGACGTCACGCGTACACTGGGCTTACAAGGATCAGAATTTTTTTTTAACTTCATACAAGCCAAATTCGTTAGTTAGACAACTGTAGTAATACTAACTCTGGTCTCAAAAGTGACGGCAAATTGCCGTTTTAGTGAGAGAATTACATCGACGCCTGGAAAAGAGAAGGAATGCAATATTATAGATGTATCCATGGAATCAATAATGTGATATTACAAGGATGGGATTCCCAATAGTTTGTGTATTTTCTTCATTAATACAGCCTTGGCTTCCTATTAGAGCATGTACTGAGACAAAAGAAGAACCCACGCCCGTAAAGAGATTTAGAAAAAAAAAAGATAAAAAAAAAGACAGGAAAAGAAGATGAAAAATGGACTTTAGTGATGTGTTTTTGAAATTTCATTGTTATTCTTATTAAAAAATATACCAAAAAAACGTAAGTGTCTCTATGTCTTGATTTATTGTGGTTTTTTCAACTATGGATAAGATATTCACACACATTTTATAATCTTTCTTTCTGTCACTCACTCTGTATGTCTGTCTCTCTCTCATTAGGTAAACCAAAGTCAGTCAGTGTACTAACCCGCCCAAGAAAAAAAAAAGAAAACAAATTAATAAAAAATAAAAATAAAAAATAAAAAAAAACCGGGTAGGACTGGCAAGTATGTCATCCAAACTGAAAAAAATACTGTATATATTTCTACTCTTTTTATCCTCTCCTTGCACTCCACTGGTAAGGATGATAGGAATGATAAAGGTGGTTGGGGGTGTTAGTTTTGTCTGTAAGAAGAGGGTAGGGAAGGTATTGGGGAATAGGGTTTTATTTTGTTTATAAGGGATTTAAAAGCTATTTTGTATACCCCTTCTTCTACATCCTACCCTGTGTTGTCAGTAGATGAGTGGCTCTTGGTCTGTTCAAACGACGTACTGGTTTGTATGGGGTATTTGTAGCATTACATTCCCGTTAGAGGTCAGAGCACCCCATCATATTAAATCCATGTGAGAGTCCTGAGTGCCATCTTCATGTTATGGCCAGAGAGCTCCAACATGTTAAATTTCCATTGAGGCCAGAGAGCTCCACCATGTTTAATTCCCGGTAGAGACCATAGAATATTTTTTTATTTTGACTCCCCCCCCCCCCTCTCTCTCTCTCTCTCTCTCTCTCTCTCTCTCTCTCTCTCTCTCTCAATCTTTGAGTTTAACATAACATTCTATACAAAGTGTATGATGCAGAATTTCGATCTACTTTTAGTTTGGCCTTTTTCAAACTTTTACACTCTGCATTTTTGCAGACAGGCAGAAAAAAATCGTTATTTTGTAACAAACTAACTACTGAAGAAGTAAATCTGCCTCATAAAAGCATTAACATTGTAATATATCTTCTACCCATATATTTATCAAGCGAACAAACAAGGAAGCCACTTGACACTGAATTTTTTTTGTAACAAAATTTGCTGCCAGTGAATTGGTAGAAATTGAAAATAGCACTCGGCAAACAACCACAGTTTTACTCCTCTTATGAAATGGAGCAATGCAATGTAAACAGACGCCACCCCAACTGAAAAAAAACCGCATTCTATTTGAATAAAATGTTGCAACATTGCCAGAAATTTTAATTCAGCACGTCAAAATTCTGGTTTAACCATGTCGCAAAAATGTAACTCTGTTTTGAACAGCTATTAGGGCAAAACATTTTTTAAAAAAATCATTCATAGGACGATAATTAAACGTTTATAACAAGTAAACTGACTTTGGAGTAAAAAATCGGCCAGTGTATAGCTAGCAGAATGGTAAACATTTTTAAAAAAATATTGCTGAATATAAATTTACATCGCATTAAATTAGTTTTGGCAAAAATTACAACTGGCTGAGAGGAAATCAGGCAAATATGTCACCCAAACTGACAAAACCCTGGCTGGTTTGAGAGTGAATGTTTTTGCAAACTTACTGTCTGTAAAATACATAGTAACTGTTTAGTGAGAATCTTAAATTTCCGTTACAGTTCAGACAGACCCAACACGTTACCAAACAGATCCATCATGTTACATTGTTACATTTGCAGCTAGACAGAATCATAATGTGAAACCTATGAATACATTTTTAGCATTACATCTTTTTCCTACAAATTTCAACTTGGCGGGCAAATGTTAAATTCCCCTTGTGCCCATAATATTTTACGCGTTCTAACATTGGACCCCTTTTGTGCCCTAATCGCGCACCCTATACTACTTACATTGGACGGCATTGTATAGTGTCTGCGAATTCCCAAGTGATTGCTGACCAATCCTATGGAGTTATAGCTAAATGGTACGTTCTTTTTTTTTTTTTTTAGCATACTTCTAACTATCGGCAAAAGGAGGTCATAGTGACCTACTTTTCAAGCTCAGTGATCATAGACACTTTTGTATATACAGTCCTGAAATTTGATTGGTATGTTCACATTGAAAATCACCACAGGCAGAAGGTACATATAGGTAGAGGTGACATACGTGTACTTTTCATGTTCCGTTTAATATTTTAATTTGTGCACATTTTCATGAAGATCAGTTTCCTTGACACAATTGCATATATGGTCATGATCACTTATGTTAGCACCCATACAAAATACACTGTGACCTATTTTTGCTGAAGTGGCTATGCCGTGATTTTGGATTAATTACGAGCGAAGGAGGCCAGGCACAGCATTTTACAGTATTTCCTTTTAGTTCATTCTTAGCAAAGACATACACATTTTTATCAATTATAAACGTGAAACAAGTGAAAAATCTTTTATTTTGATTGATTTCATGAATGGGAAACACAGTATCAATTCTGTTTCATGCAATTTCAGTGGCGTCCTCTCTAGATACGTTTCTAAAGTACCAATGTTATTCTTTTATGTACAGTTATTATAGTAAGTTCAAGGGCAGTTGGTTCAGTGACCAATAAAGTTATACAGTCATCATTGTATAAAATGGAATTTTTTTCTTCTTCTGATTCCTAATTATTTATCTTCTTCATTAATGTTTATGAACCCGTCGTTAATGTTTATAAACTCGTTGTTTGTGTTATAACAACAATAATAATAATAATAATAATAATAATCATAATAATAATAATACTTTGAATGATCTAAAATATATTAAAATCATTTATATTTTGTTACTGTGTGACTTTGCTTGTTTTCCTTAAAATTCCCATGGGTATTCATTTGTTGAAAGTTGATCGTCTCTTGATTTTTATAATGTTTATTTGGATCAGGGAAAAAGGGATAAGATAAACTTTCTATATGTTTTTAAGCAGACTTATTGATAACTTAGTGCAACATTAAAATTCAAGAATATCTAATCGTTCTAGGACTATCCAAAGTATTGAAACGCTTGCATCAGATAATGGGTGTCTTCGCATCATCTAGTAGTTGAGATTAGCAGGTGGTTAAATCATCTTACTCTACCTAAACATAAATTGTAGATAGTGTATGAAAATGAATTCTTATTTCGTTCGTTTGTTTGTATTTCTGTTTTTGTTTTTTTTTTTGTTTTTTTTGCCTTGTCTGAGACTTTTCAAATAATTTGTGTATAGCAAACGGGTATTGGAATATACCTAGCATGTCCTGGGAAAATTCTTCACCCACCGGTATTAATAAGAAACTGGATATATTTTTTCACATAGGTTTAATACACATGAATATCGATTTATATATATATATATATATATATATATATATATATATATATATATATATATATATATATATATATTAGTATCTAGAGAGATAGGTACATAGGTAGATAGAGAGATAAATATATAATCTGTTTTGTGTTTAACACCACATCAACACATGCAAGGTTATATTGTGCAGAGGCAATTATAGTAAAATGTCTTGCACAGGTACTCACCACGGCGTCCTACCCGGCCTGGGTCTGAACAGGATTTGAAACACTACCCTTCTCGTCGCGAGTCTGGGACTCTAACCTCTGAGCCACCGTGTCTCTGAAAGATAGAAATATACAACATCAATGCACACACACATATATATATATATATATATATATATATATATATATATATATATATATATATATATATATATATATATATATATATATATATATATATATATATATATATATATAGAGACCGATACACTAGTAAAATATATGAGAACAAAAATCCTGCTTATCTATACTGTCAAAAGCTTTATATTGCAATGTTTCACATGTTTAACCTCTAAACCAGTGGTTCCCAAATCCTACCCTGGTACTACATTTTGGGTCGCAAAAGATGGTATTTAGGGTCGCGATCAAAAAAGTTTGGGAACCACTGCTCTAAACCATACATGCATATCTTTTTTTTTTCGACATGATGTCGCCATGTAAGAATTATCAGATTGCTGTATATGTATTACAGAGGGCTGTTTGTAAAAAAAAAAGTCTTGATAGAATCCATGCATTATCGTGTTAATTGAAATTGGAAATTATCTTGTGTAGTAGATACTAACTTTGCTTAGTATTTATTCATTTCCAGTCTACAGTAAAAGATTTCCAAATGTAGCTTTGTACTGGTTTTAGCTTGATATATATATATATATATATATATATATATATATATATATATATATTTATATATATATATATATATATATATATATATATATATATATATATATAAGAGTTTTCTTGATGTCATCTTGCATATTTTAAGTCAAATGTAACCTGTGCTATTATACTTGTTACAACAGTTCTATATGGCAATGAACTATTTTTGAAATGAATCAAAAACCGACTGCGTAATAAACTTTGAAGTCTATTGGCTATTTTCTAGTGAGCTCTCTCATTGCATGCCATTTAATAGTACTGATATAACAAACTTAATGGCTAATAGAATATAATTTGTCCAATTGTCTTTATTAAATAATTCGGAGGCTTCTGTGTAGTAAGGGAGACAATTCATTTTACAGTGGCAAGATGTCTGACGCATTACATTTTTTAAAATCATATCCATGGTTTTTCGTGCCATTTCATCTATCTGAGTTTTGGAATCAAGCAAGGGAGCAGCACACAAATTTGCAGGATAAAATTTCCCCAAATAATTTTCAGCTTGTTACATTGAAAAGATAACAAGTATCTGTCTAGGTTATGCATATGAATGCCGTACTATACGGATGGCATTTTCAAGTTGTAATTGCTCCGCGTCAAGGTGTGGAGTATATTAATTTCGGAAGATATTTCACCTATTTTTGTATGTCATTGTACTCGAACTCCACATAATTAAACACACATGATCGACCGAATGACAATCTAAGATATCAGTGCAAACCTGATGTTCGTGTAAGCGCGGCTTGCGGACTTTTTCGTATAGCAATTTCAATAATGCATAATTAATTAATCATTTTTGGGGAAAAGAGATGAATCAATAAAATTTCTAATTAATCAATGATTAACTGATTAAAATGATTAAAAATTAAATACTTCTGAAAAGGGCAAGAAAGAGCTTTATTGCTACTGTTGCATGGGGTAAAATGGAAGAAAACACAGCTTGTCAACAGTCTCATCATTAAAAAACGTTAGGGTAGTTTCCTGAATGACTGTCGCTAGCAAAATGTAATGGGTGCGGTACATTTTTGGCTTGCAAACCTACCGTTAAGAAGACTTGTACTTCGCTGACCCTGTATCAGCCTTTAGGTCAGGTATAGAGGAAACTCGGACTCTACAAATATGCGACAAAACTTACAAAGTTTGCTTCTAATATGACGTTTCTTGTTAAAAAAAAGTAGCACACAGAAAAGTCCCCTTTAAGTATAAACCCTGCCTTTGCTATCTGAATCTTCGTGACCTCAATCTTGGAGGACTGTTTGACCCTCGCAGCTTTTAGGATGGGCTTTGGCACCTCCTCGGATTATGGGATGGACTCAAGCGTGAGTCAATAACACAGACACAAACGCACAACACCTTTAATTCTTCCCAAAATAATGTGAAAAAGAGTTAAAGACGCATTACATACAGAATCGAAGCTCTTTCTTTTAGCTTGACTGGTGGATCCATATTTTGCACATCCATTTAGTCTGCTTTAGTTAAAAAAACCAGGCATGAGCAGATTAGCTACTTTATACAATTAACAAGGTGCCAAATTCAAATGCAACATTACAAAATTTATATTAAAATGATGCTGAAATTATGGGGAAAATAATTCATTTTTCATCAACTGCTAAAATAAATGTTTAATTAATGCTTAAATTAAAAACAATGCCCTAAATTTAAATTGGCTACAAAGGTGTCAATCGCAGACCGGTGCAGAATTAAATTGTAACACGTGTATTTTCTTGCGCACATCAGCAAGGCATATATGAGGCCAAATGATGTCGATCTGCGTTGCACTCGGAAATTTTAAAAAAGTATAATGTAGCATGATTCTTAGTGGTATTAAATTTATGCGATCTGCATTGTAGGAATTTCATTAGACAGGTAAGGTTTATTACAATCTGATAAGTCTAAGGTAGGCAACTTGTGATAGTACTAATCTGTATAGCCCGTGCATGCAGCTGAGTGTGGAACATATCACCGTGACCACATTAGAGGAAACATTAGGCCACTTTACTCTCCTCTTGATCACAATAAGTAGGCCTACAGCAAAATTACACACCTCCTCAACAGTTACAAGAATATTCCTGCTTTGAATGCATTACCTGACATACTTCTCCTGCCTCCTGTTTCATTTTTTTCTTCTGTTGTTGTAGTTTCTTGTTTTGAAATGTCTTTTTTTGTCAACCTAAACAATTAATTACATTTAGGTAAGTCATCCAGCCTTTTGGAAAATTAATACTTGTTTTGCTTCTTAATATTGTTTATATTGATTTAATTTCCAGAATTGTGATACCTCGTGTTAAACAGAAAATCAAAACTTGATCGGACAAGAAGTTGCTCGTTGGATGCTATTTAATAGTACTGGTATAACAACATTATTGGCCCGGTTCTCGCCATAAGTTAATGCACGGCTGAATGCCAATAGCAGGTTGAAAGATTAACATAACAACTGAATTAAAAATCCATTACTGGTAGGCACAGACCTTTACACAGTGTTGTTAACCAGGTTTTGTTTGTATATCTTGATATCTTGCTAGTATGTCGATCTATATAAAACGCTGTGTTATATATATATATATATATATATATATATATATATATATATATATATATATATATATATATATATATATATATAACTATATATATATATATATCGAAGTCCCGGTGGCTCATCAGTGGTTAGCGTTCCAGACTTAGGACACGAAGGGTTCTTGCCAAACCAGGCCAGGTCAGATGTCGTAGTGTGAGCATGTGCAATGCACTGTGCTCCAATTGCCTCAGCACAATGAAACGTTTTTGATATGTTAATGTGCTCTTGAAAACAAAGCAAATTATTGATTTTTCTCTCTAACTATAATCCACAGAATATGCCTTTATGTAAATGAATATATAAACGCATATATATTTTTATATTTCATGCATTTCTGTCTGCATGCATTAAAAAAAAAAAAAACAACAACAAAACAACAAAAAACAAAAAACAGTTAAAAAGGCAAATTGAAAGTATACTAAATGACGTGGTGCTATTTATAGAACCATGACATAATGTTTAAATATTATGCTAATGCAAGTGCATTTTCTGCATACTTTCTCTAGTTGGTGCCTTTTCAGTTGATACAATCATGAATGTACTTCAGAAAGACAGTTCACCTTCCTCGACATATTTGGATTAAGAAAATGAGTCATGTGACACTTTTGGAATAGCCGATTGAATGTAAGTAATCCACATTTCTGATCTCAGTATGTACGAGCCTGATAATTTCCACTGATCATTATTTCTGTTTTGCTTGTGTATTGAGCTGATTTATTTGCTTGCACGCTAGCTCGTTTGCCTGCTTGCTAGTTTTGTGAAGTTACGATAGAGAGAAGGTTAGGACGATCGTTAACTTAATACTTATTTAGAAAGGGGGTTGGGGTGCGACTCCGTCAAAATGTAGAACAGAATCATAAAAAAAAAAAAAAATAGTGCTGTAAACAAAAGTATATGCTTAACTAAAGGACTTGGTTTGCTCTTGACTATGACCGGCCATATATCAAATTTTAATGATTTTTTTCCGAATGTATCTGCTACATGGGTACTTCATAGAATAGTTTTGTTTTTGACATGAGTATTAGTCTTTACTGTGTTTTAATGCAAAATGATTATAACGTCACATACAGCGGAAAATATCAAATGACGTCCATCAACGTTCCAAATATAGGAGTGACGTGTTCTGTTTGTAAACTACAGTGTATACATAGTCGCGGAAAGTTATTGCTCTCTTTTCCGTTTATATTTATCAAAATTGATATGTTTCTTATTAGTTATATTATTCCACAAATGTGTTCAATATGCCGAACATTTTCTTATTCATTCAAAAGCCTTTTGCATCAGGCGTCGAAGGTTTTCAGTTGTATCGTTGGGAATTGTTTTCTTGGGGAAATTGATCAATTTAATATGTATTTACAGTTTCATATTAGTGTGTATGTGTGTGTGTGTGTGTGTGTGTGTGTGTGCGCGCGTTTGTAAAAGGTGCAAAACATGGAACATTGGTGAGAATACCCACCAACATACTGGGGACACACCTCGAAACGGGGATGTCCCCGTTTTGTAATAGCGGCAGAGATGGATTGCCACGACCTTACTTAGTGATAAAAACCTTGAAATAAGCGTATCTGAGTATGTCCCAGTTTGGTCGGTATTTTTCACATCATCCCGTATACAAAAATATACACGTCCTACTCGACTCAAAACATCCTGCGTATCAGTCGAAAATCTGAGTCACCGTTTACGCGGTATAATTCTCATTTGTCTGCTGCGCTGCCTTCTCGCGCTACCGAATTACTTATTGAATATGGCATCAGGAAGATCTAACAGGATTCAGATCAGGCATGTAAAGATGGACAAATAGGTATTATATATTTTCTTTTTAACACACGAGAGGAAGATCGAGTATGTGTTTTTTAATGGATAACCCACTGTTCGTAAAACACTTTCGCCAAATTAGACAGGTCGGGAAAGAATGATAACTTAATAGACGGTTTTGCAAATATAGTAAACACCACTTTTAAAACAAAATAAACTAATAAGATATATGCTATGCAGATATTCTTCAGAAAAATTACGATGGGCAAGAGACTGTAGCAATTCATCTCTGCTTGTGCATTTTATCTTTTATTTACACGTGAGCCATCTGCGTTTCGAAAAGAAATACATCGCAAAATAAGAACGCTTGAAATGTAGTTAAAATATGATTGGAGTAAAAAGCACTATATCAAAGATTGTTGTTGTCTAATAGTAAGCATGCGTGTTCTGATTTTAATGTTCATTACGAAAGTGTAATAAAGGTGATTTGGTAGTTTGGCATGCAGTTTAAATATTTGTTTCCATTAAGTTTATTACTACTATTAGTAACACTACAACTACTACTACAAAACATCATCATCAACACCACCACTACCACCAGCATAATCATCATCATCATTGTTGAAAATGAACATAACGGTGCATTCTCTGCATATAAATCAAGTAAATAATAATGATAACCGTTCCTTTCCTCCACTATACAGCGTTAGAGGTAAATCTGACAAATTTATCTTGCGCTAACTGGAAAATAATAGTTTTGTAAAAATTTGTACATGGTACCAGTCACGACATAAAACATAACACAGTTTTCATAATTATATTTAATGCATCTTCAGCAAGCAAGCATGCAGTAGTGCAAATAATGTAAAGCAAAATATTTATGGTTTTGCTGACCCTAAGTTAAATTTTCTAATATTTCGCTTTCTTTCTTTTTCTTTTCCTTCTTTCTATTTTGTCTTTTATTTTTCTCTTTCTTTCTAATTCTGTTTAGTCGGTAATTTTTATATTCTCTACATTTTCCTGAACTTCATTGATTCTTTCTTTCTTTCTAGCTTACTTGTTTTTATTCTTTATAAGAAATCCAGTGACTAATAACACACCTCTTTTGAAATATTTGAGCACAGCTTAAATATTTGCTCTTCGAAATTTTAATCACTCTGGTTCTACTGGTAGTTTATCATACACTCATCATATATCAAAGTTAATTTTAACAGTGTAAACGGTATAAAGGTCTGCCTGAAAATTGTTAACAAGCACAGATTTTCTATCCTCAAATTCTATTATATTATATTTCCATGTTTTACTGTGTATAACATAGATAATATTTGCACTGCCACCAGTTCTTCTTCCTCTACTCCCACCTCCACAAAACGGCCCATTTTTCAAAGCGATTCACATACAAACACTACTACTACTACCTTTAATAATAATAATAGTACTTATAATAATAATAGTAAAGGATTTGCTAATTTATTATCATATAACTCTGAATACAACCAATATGCATATCAAGACATTGGTGAGCATTAATAACTTATTCTCACAGCCTTTTCTTTATTTGTTTTAATTATTAAACTATTGAGAGAGAAAGGGAGAGATATTCATTATATTTAAAATGACCATACATGGGATGAATATCTTTCGTGTGGAATCACAAACAACATATAAAATACATACAAAAAGCAGTAATAAACCAAGTCTGAAAGGAGACAAAAGACTGGAAATCCTCCCCACCCCATTGCATGAAAAATGCACATTACCCGTAAAAGAAATAATTAAACTGATATTCGAATTAATTTCTTAGAGCCTAATATTTCCAGAATTTTATTTCAGCCTTAAATTCCTTTAGCATGATGTTTGTTTAGTTTTTGCTCAATAATCGAATGAGTTTAAAAAAAATACAAAACCTTTAAATAAATAAAATCGTGTTTCAAGTTGCTGTTGCATACAAAAATAGATAATATAGTCTAATGCACCATGCAAAACACTGTTTTTTATAGGTCGAATAGACAAAGTGTATCAAGAAAATTGCAGCTGGAATATGTCATGTTTTTATACACGCAGGGCGTCTATAGTAGTGCTAGATTGCATGTGTGAAAAATAGATTAATGAGGTAAGTTTCGCGCGGATATACTTTATCTAGGAATATTATACTACCAAATATGATATTTATCTATCTATTTTTCCAACGTCTATTCACGTTTCAAGGTCTAGGTCACTGTTACTAAAAATAGATATCTGCCGGTGGATTTCATTTTCAGATGATAACTTAGTTTTACTGGCAGATTTCAGTCGTCCTCATAAAAATCATTGCAAACTTTATTATTAATGGTTAATTGATTTGATTGCCCAAAAATCCTAGCTCCAGAGAGAAGTTTGACAAACATTACTGATTAATTCTTACTCATCGATGTATTGAGAAAATTCTTTATATATATATATATATATATATATATATATATATATATATATA
>JAQPZY010001658.1:7130000-7157500 GCA_029931535.1 Margaritifera margaritifera | reverse complement strand
ATTCGTGCATTTGCACGATGAACCACCTACCCTTCCTCCTCCTACGTAAGGATGTGGGTCATTGCGGTAGAAATGTATATAATCATTATTATGGGCTGTCAAAAAAATTATCCATTCATAGTTTACTCAACAGTGTTTAAAATTGACGGGGGTCCCGATATTGTTGTGATTATTGTTATCAACGCAATAACGTTGTCACAACACGGGATCTCATAATAGTTGGTTATTAGTAGAGATTTCAGACACCCCAAAATGTTTCATTAATGTTTCATAACATTACTGTAACCAAACAATGATGGTCTTGTGTTTATGATTCGTAAACGGAATAAAACGAATAAACTCGGACATTCTTGTTTTTCAGTACAAATCAGTAGTAAAGAGTGACATGGATGACGGAGCCTTATTTTTATTATAATTCATCAGTTATTTTTTATCATACTAAAGTTTCTTATTTTCAGAACTTTATTTACAGATGTTTCAAACAGTTGGTAAGTGTGGGCGTAGGAAAGACCCATGGCACACTCACTCAACTTGTATATCGTGCACAAAATGTACACGATTAGACGCTTATCCCATTTGTTTTCTATGGCCGGACGACATTTGGGACATTGTTGAAAGTCGACGCACGTATAAGAAGAGGAAGGAAATAAATTCTTCTTCTCCTTCGGGGTAAGTTAGATCTCAGGCTGTGCAAAACTTAGCTAGAATTGACTGAATCTCCCCTAATAAAACAGGGAGAGACAGCACCTTCCAGGAGAGAAATACGGTTACTACCTGTGAGGTTGTAACAGAACTTTCTCAGAGGATCGTGTGCATGTCCCAGAGGATAAAAGGGAAAAGCAGCACCCCTTTTAGACAAGATAGTGCGTATTCAAAGAAGGCAGCTTCTATCATAAAGGGCAATCAGCACTGTGACAAGATTAAGCACAGTAATATCCCCGGTGGGGGAGGTGGGTTGGGTTGAACTGAGCCGAGCCCTAATATGGAGACTCCTTGCGCCGCCTGTTCGGGAGAGGGGCAAGATTCCCATAGTACCTGAGGTCAGGCGAGGAGTACATCGTATATCGCGCAATCCTAGGAGCTATAGCTCTTTTAGTTCTGAGGGAAGTTCCCTCAAATCTAGACCACCATTAACTGTAAGTGACCGGTCATTTATCACCGGGTATAGACCACCGGCGACTGGGGACCGGGTACCGACCACTGGGGACTGGGTACCGACCATCGGGCACTGGTCACTGGATACCGGTTACAGGTCACCGACTACTGGTCACCGGGCCCGAGACACCAGTCACCATAACGGGTACCAGTCTTCACAACATGATGAATCTGGGTACAGCGCAAGGGATAGGTTCGGATACCCCCTTCTGCTACATTGCATAATTATCCAACAACAGGGACGGAGCCTACTTTTATGTACGCTCCCTGGATAGGAAATCGGACCGTTGTCCCTTCACTTTTAATCGTTTTGGTATGTGAAACTTCCCCCTACAGGAGAAAGAACAACCTATACCACCGTGGATACCGTCTATGTGGCCCCCTGCATGTAAAGCCCTAAAATTACATAGAACATTTCCGCTCATTTTAAACAAGTTAGAACGGTTTGTAAGGTAGCCGTTTTTGCGAGGTAAGTAAATAAAATAATAGTCTGTGATGTGGGTTTTGTGTGATTAAACGGATATCATATTTGATATTTCCTAACCCCCCCCCCCACACACACACACACACATACACACACACCCGGCAATAATCTCAACTGATGGTGAGGGTCGAATTACTTTGCTGTTCGTATATTAATTGTTTAAAGAAAAAAGATTTTTTTGAATGTTAGGTCAGACTTTTATTTTTAGTAGAGACCTTGCTCAGAATAATTGTCTACAAATTGTTTTTATAGTTGTTTTAATTATGTTACTTAAGTAGTACTTATAAAAAAAAGCAGCACTAAAACTAAGGTACCAAATTTGAACTCCCCCCTTTCCGCATTCAAAATTCAAAATGTTCTCATATTTTGTTAAGTCCATTGATCATAAAAAAATAAACCGCACTAGATGGAATCAGGGCAGTTTTTTTATAAATGGGCCAGTATGAATGAAAGTAAAATTAATTTAACAAGTCCCGGTGGATATTATATGTACCTTACAGTCTGCATTAATACAAGCAATTTTACACTTTAGCAACCATTTTTTTGAAACTTTCAAATACAATTTAGAAGATAACATTTCTTATTGGTTGAATCCAAAACACAACGATTGACTGATTTGTGTTTAACACAATATTTAGCGCATAATCGGTCATACATGTACGGCGAAATATATACCTGAAGAGAACCACTGACCTACAGTAAGCTACTGACTAAGACTTGAACCTGTGCCGGCATTGGCGAGAGTTAAATTGAAAACACTAGATAACTGCATAATACCAGTTGCATTCTGCAAAGTAATTCACAATAAGCAAACATTCACCAATTACAATTAATTAAGCATCAAGATTCTTAATTTGCGCACTTAATTAAGTATGCTCAACAAACTGTTTCAGTGCTGAATTTTGTTAGATATACATGCTCTTCTCTTTATTTTCAGGCCAGATCTTTAGTGAATTATTAACAGGAAAAGGATAAAGAACAAACAAACGTGGAAGGAAATTTAAGTGTCAAAAATGAACAATAAAATTACAGCAATTAGAAATGGAAACAAATAAGCTTAACTGAAAATAAATTAAAATGTATAAAAAAAACTGAAAATAGATTATTTTAAAGATGATTAAAGGTCCATTTGTTATCTCTGAGAATTACTTTTTTCATTTATATTTTTCAGTGAAATTTCAATCAGACGATCTCACTCAAATTATCAGAAATGTTTGCTAAATCTCTGTGAAATTTCAGTGAAATATTGATGAAATTTGGTGAAATACCAAGTACATATACGGTTTTCTTTTGCTGTAAGATATTTTGTTTCAACACAATGAATGGGGTTTTCTTTTATTTTATAAATTAGAGCAAGACCAATCTTTTTCAAGCTATTTAAAGGCTGGACTTTTTTTCCCCCAAAAGTCCCTTAACACAAAAAATGTATTATGATCATGGTTATGATTTTGGAAGTAATATAACCTGCTTTTAGCAGTTGCTTTACTGTGAGTGAAAACTGCTAACAACAAATAGGCAGCAAGCTTAATTACAGCTTGTAAATCTGAAAACTGCAAATTTGCCTTTAACAGTTTACATGTAACTGCTAAATAACTGCTTTAAAGCAGTTATGAAATTGTTACTGGAAGTCCTGCTAAGGGTAAACAACTGGTTAGGACTGCTAAAATACTGTCTGAAAAACGAAGAACTAACAAACTACTGCCTAGTTCATTTTGACTTGGGAGTTTACTCAGATTTGAAATGTTCTTCAGACAAGTAAAAACCCTATTGATATATCACTGTTACTGCCCTTTTGCTATCGTAATGTAAGAGATAATACCAAAATCAAAATACCCAATGATGTTTGCTATGAACATTTTGAGAAAATTCAGATTATATACTTTTAAAAATGCCACTGATGGATCAGCTGGACAACTTTTCACAACAGGGCCTTTCTGGTGGTTTTTCTGTTTGTTATAAATGCTTTATTTTCCTATATAACTGCTTCTGTTCTAATGCCAAGAAAGGGAATCAGATCCTTATTGCATGCTTACATTACCACATTGCCTAAACCATAGTTTAAACCAGAAAGAAAAAAAAATCCAACTAAATATGTGCATTTTCTAAATGTATGAACTAAAAAGTGCACGGTGCAATTTAATTTGTATTATAACTTTTAGTTATCATTGCCCATGTATTTCTGATGATGGCTGAAGAATAAATCAAGGCTGCATGTTTATACATAAGGACTTGTTATATATATATATATATATATATATATATATATATATATATATATATATATATATATATATATATATATATATATATATATATATATATATATATATGCTTTCCCCTTTCAATTTGTGCTATTTTGACATTATGATATATTGGTGCAACATTTGCACATTAATATTTATGAGTATTTTGGGACCAATTCCAAGCCATGTAATTGTGTATGGTATTTGTTTCTTTGTTTTGTACATTTTTGTTATTGATCATAATTTTGCCTTTTCATATCTCTTCATATATTTTGGTAAATGCATGTATCGTATCCTAACTTTTGAATATTTACCAGTGATATTTTGATTTTTGGTGAGCCTATGGATTGGGTAGTGGGGATGAGGGGTGCAAAGAAACTTAATTGGATATTCAAATATAATGGTTTCAATACATTTTGAGAATATTGGCATTCAGTTGCCCTGGTAAGTCATTAATAATTGTAGATTGATGCATATATTTTTAATAAATGTTACCAAAGTTCATTAACTAAACAGCTGTATTTGCCCTTGTTTATTCACTTAAAGTGCTTGGTGCATTAATTTTTTTTTTTGTCATCCTTAAAAGGGAGAGACCTCTCTATTGTTCCAATTTAGAATCACAGCTTTATTAGATAGTGTAAATGAATGAAAAAAACAGTGATCACTTAAGTTTTCATTTTTCTGGATTTGTTTATGGCCACAAAGACATTAGTTGTGAAAGAGTCTCTTTTATTTTAAACCTGCCTGCGCATTAAAATAACATAAGTTCCGAAATACGCCGAATGTATTCTTTCAAAAATCCTATTTTACGCCGCATCTACAGCATGTAGATTTTCAAAGTTCAAAAGTACATCTCGTCTACCACACTGCGGTTTTCTAAGTTCTAAGATATGCCTTAACTAGCGAATTAAAAATGCGTGTTTTCTTTCCCAGTACGCCTGCATTCTTTGGGAATACGCCTGTTGTTTTCACAATCTTTAGAAAAAAGATGCCCGTATTTCTCACTGGTATTATGGTTCTGGGTCTTGCACGCCAGTAAAATTTGCTTTACGCCTTTAATTAGAGCGTATTCCGCCACTAAATCTGTACATGTACAGGCGCAATACGCCCATACTTTTCGTACAGCTCCTTTTGATGAACTCTTCAGTTTAGTAGTCTCAGGCATTTTTGTATAGTTTGGACAATTTAGACAATGTCTGTCTTTACATCTGTGTGTTCCTGCTTCCTTACTATGATTTAAGTTCAGCTGGGCACGTACAAGGTGGTCTTATAAGTTTCTGGGTCATTCATAAGTGACCATAGGTGGTTCTTTGAAGACCTTCCCTAGACGTGCAGAGCTGTTAATTATAAATATGCCAGTCTCTCCAGACAATTTGTCCTATGTTTGGGGCATCTGAATAGCGTATTGTTATGAGAGGGATGCGGTTGTTGGCAGTCTTAGCTTTATGTAAGAGAAGACTGTTTGGGTTCATGGCTTTAGCTTTTTCTACCTACATATCTATAGTTTTGTTCTTGTATCCGCTTTTTTAAAAGTGCCCTTTGAGTCCCAAAGTATTTTTATGAGCGTCTTCTCATTTGAGCGTATATCTTTTATGTGAACACATAGACAGAACACAAGGTTTGTTTTATTACATGTCTAGGATGACAGCTGGTAGGTAGGAAACATTGATGTGAGTCTATCAGTTTGTAATACAAGTCAGTTTCATTGTTTCCATCTTGTAATATGGATTGGATCCCAAGGAATATATTGACTTATCTGATGACTCAAATGTGAATTTGATGTGGAGATGGAAATTGTTAGCAGATCCAAAAAATTGTTGGAGTTACTCTAGTGTTCCCACACATTTGCTCTCCACGTCATCAATAAATCTGTACCAACCGAAATGTTTGAGGTATGCTTTAGTGACTGCTCTAGCCTTCCCATAAATATGTTCGCATACAATGGTGCCATTTTGGTGCCCATTACTGTGCCATTGACTTCAAGATAATTTTGGTTGTTAAGCACAACCTTGTTCATCTCAAAACATTGTTCAGAAGCTTAGCTAGATATTCCCGAGGGGGGGGGGGAGCTTGTATGCCCTTGTCATGTTGTTTTTGTGTGTAGAGGGAGGAAACTCCATGGTGACAAGAATATATAAGAAGGGAATTGTTCTACCAAGCGGGCGAAGATGGCAGTCGATGAATTCCAATATTTGTTCTCTGGGGAGGTTGTTGCAAGAAATGATTGGTCTACTGGGGTTACTAGGTTTGTGAATTGTATAATGCAGATAGCAATAGCCAGGTTTGGGGTCAACAGGAAGCAGATAGGTGGGTGTCTTATCACCTATGTGACCTGTTTCATGCATAGCCTTACGTGTATTTATTTTGGATCTTTGTTCAGTTTTGTATAGAACCTTTCATCCGACAGTTGTCTGTTGGTCTTAGTAATGTAGTCACTTTTGATCATTACAGCAGTGCAGGACTTCTTACTGGTTGGCCTAATAATGATATCCTCTGTCTCCATATTTGGAAGGTTTATCTTCTTCGTTGGGTACCATTTAAATTTTTTGTTGTTGCAATTTTCTGTATTGACATTTTTAGAGCTTTGCCTTAATTGCTGCCATATACCCATTGGATGGATTTATCTTCCCAGGTTTGCTTGGTTTGGAAGGATTTATCTTCCAAGGTTTTAATTTTTTTCCAATTCGTTCTTTTTATGTTTTAGAACTTTACCTTTCATTGATGCCACTATTGTGCCGATGTGCCATTTGACTCTGTTACAACATAAATACATACTTGCCACCACCTTCCCTTATAAAGTAAATGCTTTATCATATTCTCTTGTAGTGGCAATTATCTGGGATGCAAAGCTAGAAGCGAATAATGCACAACTATAGATTATAAATGGTCCCATATGTAATACAAAATACTCGCAATGACATAAATAATTAGATCAACCCAAACAGCTTACTGCTATTGAGCTTATAGCTTTAGATCCATTCTTAGACATGTAAATATTTCTATTTGTTTTGTTCTTTTCCTTTAGTTTAGACCTTTTCATTATCTTTGATATTTTTCTTCTCTGTGCCAAAATATGTCACTTTTTGTGTTTGTCTCGTTGTATCTATTTCATTATTCCCTGAAGAAGGCCATGCTTTAGGTGGAATCGTGGAGAATTTTTGCTAGTCAAAACAAGAACTTTTTTTTAAATACTGGATCTAGCACTCTAATTGTAATACAGAACCACTAAATTAA
The DNA here is from genome assembly GCA_029931535.1 of Margaritifera margaritifera. NCBI lineage: Eukaryota > Metazoa > Mollusca > Bivalvia > Unionida > Margaritiferidae > Margaritifera > Margaritifera margaritifera. The sequence goes on along the minus strand of JAQPZY010001658.1, from coordinate 7,150,384 downwards.
ATATATAACTGGGCCTTAGAATGTTGTAGTTCTATGTTCTACCAAGTTTTCAAACTTAAAACTGCAAACAGGAAACTAAACATGAGAAAATGTCATTACATTTCCAAGAAAGATTTTTAAAAGAATAACTGGCAAGGTAGATGTAAGGGAATGGTCTAAGTTTTAAGTCTACTGATCAGAGACTTGAAGAGCTTATGGGATTGCCTTTTTTCTATTATTCATTTTCTGTTTGTCATCCATCGTTCGTCCGTTAGCACAAGTTTGTTTATTGCTTACTCCTCTGAAACTACTTGGAGGATTGCCATGAAACTTTACAAACACATTCACCAAGGACTACTTGGTCCTAAATTAAAATGCTTTTTCTCAGAATCTAATATGGCCACCACAGCAAACATCTTGAATATCTTGTTATGGCTACTCCTCCTGGACGGAAAGTAATATTGCCACCAACAATTATGGCTGTCGTTGCGAAAAGTGGAAAAGCGTGTCAATGACTTCTCAAAACTGCTCAGCAGAGTCAGACCAAGCTTGATATAAAGCATTATGGCATGAAGGCCATAAAAGTTTGCCTAAATACTTCTAATCCACCATGAAACATGACCACTATTATTGAAAATACAGAATCCTTAAAACTACTTATCAAATAGCTTTCAAAAAATGGACCAAATTTGACAGAAGCATCATTGCATGAAGTCCTTTAAATTTTTATACAAAATATGCCAATCTATAAATCAAATGGTGCAGTTGTTAGTAGGAAATTAAAAATTGCAAAGAACATCACCTCAAAAACTGCTAAATTAGAATTTTGGCAAATTTGATATCATCCCGGCTTGCATCCTTTCAGTTTCGTGCAAAGGATGACGATCTGCCGTCTAATAAGGTAGCCATTATAAAAAACTAGACAAATCTATAAATGTCCACTCACGAACTAATTAACACAATTTGACTAAATTTCACAGAAAGTATCTCGGTACGAACGCATTTCAATTTTGTATCAATGATGCCTTTGCACCATCAAATATAGCTGCCATTATTAAATAAAGATAAACCTTTGGTGACATCTGCTATAAAATCGCTCAACCGAATTTGACAAAATGTAACAGTAACTACCCTTACATGAAGGTTGTTCAAGTGTATATAAATAATGCTGATCCATTGTCAATATGGTAATCAAAACTAAAATATAAAAGCTTTTAAAACTTCTTCTTAAACACTGGTCAACAGTTTATGACAAACTTTGAAAGAAATTGCCTTGACCTAAAAGTTTTTCGAGTTTTCACAAATGGTACTGATCCGAAATCCAGTATGCCTGCCATTACAAACAAAAAGTAAAACAGAAAAAAACACCTTATTAAACAACGTTTTCAAAACTGCTGAGCAGAATTTGATCAGATTTGACAGGAACTGTCTTTGCATGAAGGTTTTAAAAACTTTCAGTCTTGTACAAATGATCATGATATGCCATCAGCTATAGCCGAACATTGTAGAGAAACCCTCAAACATCTTTCGTTTTATAACAATGAACATATTTATAAAAAAACAAGCAACAACAAAACAACAACAACAACAAAATAATTCGACAGAAAACACACTATTAACCCAGATTTCTTTGCAAACTACTCTTGCATTTTGGCTTTAGATAGATGTCAGATAGGTAAGCAATCTCAAACCAACTTGGCCCTCTTGCTTAACTCGACTGGTCAAAGGCTTATGGCATGGCCCTGTATCTCTTGTGCACATGTGCATCCTGGACACAATTTTTTATTTACGAAAAGTGCTGGGCCAATTTTGACCATAATGTGTATAGTTTGTATGGTTATGTATTGCAATTACTGTGAAAATAATTATATCGTCCATGGCTAATGTACACGCATGCAAAGTGAGATACTAATATTTTACCTCATATGCCGCGTATTGCAGCCTGGGTGTAATAAAGAATGTGTTGTTGTCATTGTTAACATGCCAGGTTTTAAAATAAAATCGTATTTGTCATTTTTATGGCATGTAAAGCAAAACAAAAAAACATAAGCCTACCCTCGTTTTGACCTGAGTGGATTAAGAACAAATCTACTGTAAAACGAGACGTCCAAATAACATAACAATTTTACAGCAAAAAAAATTTAAAAGATTTTGATAAGACTCTTTAATTAATGAAGATGAATAAGTTATTGAAAGTCAAAATGGTAATGCAAAAGCACCTGCTTGTGTATCTTTTGGCGTCCATTAAATTTCTAATTAAGGTAATTTTCACTGTAATTATATAATGAACCAATCATGAACCTGAAACATTTGTGGTGACTTTTCTAGGTAGAAGATGGCATTTATGCTTGATCAAATTCTCAGAGGGTATTGTGAAAAAGAGAAGCTGATGTCACTCGCGATCCTGCACATTAAGGGCAAAAATTTTAGGTCAAAGATCAAACAAATGAACAACCCACTATTACGTTTTGATATGATTGTTACTTAAATTAGTTACAAACTAATAGCTATACAGACGCAGGAAGTACATGCAGTTACCACAGATGGTCCTAAAAATACGTTTCAAGCGTCAACTAAAATTAATTGATAAAATGTTGTGGTTATTAGGAAATACTGAATCAAAGGCATCTATTATGTTTAGAATTATGTAAAATAATCAATATGGAACTGTACCACATTTCTGATTTTTGTCAAGGTCGAGTTAGTGGAAAGAGAGCCTTAGCAGTCACGCGGTGGCTTCGGAAGTTTTTTTAGGTTTTGGTTTAAGTTTTTCATTTGCATATATTTCATAAATAATGTATTCGACAATCAGGTTCTGGTCTTGTTATAAAGCTTTAATGGCTATTTTTTCCGAAGAAAACTAAACAAATCGGTGTTCCGAAAGGTACTGGGGTGCGGACAATTTTAAATGACTCAGAAAATATTTTTTACTTGTATATAGTAGTAAAGCCACCATGATATGTTTCATCATAAGCATGATTTTAATTATTTCAGAGAATAACTGGGTGCAGATAGAGGAATTTTCGAGCTGTTTGCGTCAGAGTATAATAAAAAGAGAGGAAGACGTAAAAGCTTTGCAAGAGGCACTGTTATATCAATACACTGTCATATCAATATGTCAGCATGGAGACATGCAACATAAAACATTTCTGCTGCATAACAGAACACGAGTCAGTTCAAGGCAATCTCTACCAAAGGCTTGTGCACTGAACCTTACTACATTTTGTCTTAAATTCTGTTGTAGTAAGTTACACACGCACACACGCACACACACACACACACACACACACTTAAACAGCTGGAAGATGACTTTCCTTTGTTGTGCCTGTATGGTGATCGTATAAATAAATGCCAATTAACCTGTACCAAAAATTAAAAAACTGGCAGCAAATATAAGCATTTTAGCTTGAAGAGGAAAAATGTGGGTGTCCTATGCCTGATCAATTCCAGTTACATCTTTTTGGGCAATCCCATACAAAGGATATACAAACTTTCACAATATTCTGCTGCGAAACAGCACAGTGAAAAAACCTGGAAACTAACGAAGGTTTTACATATTTTTCAAAGTGGATTTATACAGGCGAGATATCAGTCACTTAGCTGTAAACAACAGAGAGGCCACTAGAAGCATTATTAGTAGTACAGGATGCCACGTGAGCGAAAAATGGACTTCCTATGTTAAACAGGGTAAAAGTCTTACAGCAACAAGGTGAATTTAACATTAGACCGCCATTCTGAAATGTATGGGGGAAAGAATTTATTGTCTAAACTTAGGTTACAGGCTTTTCACATGACGAGTCTGTCTATTTGTAACAGTCTAACATGTTATTTCTATTTTGGATGAGAATGTGAGTTTGTCTGCCCTCTAACTGAACTATATTGATTAAAAAGCTTTGAGTTCCACGGTTGTGGAGAAGACACAACTCCCCTGAAAGCTAACATCAACAACCAGCATAATTGTGTTCCATCATGGTCTGGGTCTAACTTAATTGTATTAGCTGCTCTTACAGTGTTAAGATATGGACCACTGGTACATGCATGAACAACAAGACCATCAACAAAATACACTATCCTAGCGCAACTAGTTGCAATCGCTAACAAACTTGGTCTGTCACATATTCAATTCACAGTTGAATTTGGGATCTATAGCTAGGCTCAGATAAATATCTGGGTGCAACCGGACCAATTAGCTCCCAAGGACTTTGAGGCACGCAGTGATCGTAGTATTCTTGGCATCAATCGAAAAATTGTTTGGTGATGGGGCCTTTTGTTAATCTTAGTTAAATATGTTGTGTATACAGTGACTACTGTTTGCTTTGTGGTTGAAGTAAGTACTTGGCTAGAAGTACCTAAAGCATTACATTCGCTACAAAGGCCTATTGCTCGAATGAGGAAAGGGCCGACTGCAGAAGGAGATAACCAAATTGCTGGCTGACGATTTTGCATTGGTGCTCTAAGATTTGTAGTATGGTTTCAAGTTCAATGACGGAGGTTTTCTTCAGAGTTTGCACCAGTAACTGTCGAATGAGCTGTATGATGGTGCTACAATCATGCAGACTTTCATACATATGTTAGGTAGCAACAGAAATAAGGCTTATTTTGATCTCCATTAGACAGCTTTTAGTGTGACTGCTGATTCGAGGTAGTTGGTCAAAACAATGTTCATGCCATATTTAATCATGTGTATGTTGAACTGCAAGAAAAGCATACCGAGTCCTACAGCTTTAAAAGTTAAAATGGTTCAGCACAGATCAGCTCTGTTAACACAGTTCACGAACTGGAAAATACGAATAACTGGGAGCATAGCAGTCATGGTGGTATTATGAGATTCACATCAAAACGATATAATATACTGCAAGGACCATGACTATAGTAGCAAAAACGTAGTGAGTATCATCTAGCCTCCTGTATGTTGTACAGTGTAATGGACTGCAAGAACCGTGACTGTAGTGATTAAAATGTCAATTTGTGTCATCCAGCCTCATGTGTGTTGTACGATACAATGTACTACAAGGACCATGATTATAGCGGTTAAATGTGTCAGTGTATATCATCCAGCCTCCTGTGAAATGAACGATGCACTGCAAGGACAGTGACTGTAGTGGCGAAAGGTGTGAATATGCACACTGACACTTTTCACCAGTACAGTAACGGTTGCTGCAGTGCATAACATTGTACACACTGCCTCCATGAGGCTGGATAAATGTACTGCAAGGACCGTGACTGTGGTGGTGAGAAATGCATGTGTGTGTGTCACCAGTATGTGTCATACAGCCTCCTGTGTGTTGTACGATGTAATGTACCTCGAGGACGTTGACTGTACTGGCGAAAAGTGCCCATGTGTATTAACTGGCCACCTGTGTATTGAGCAATGTAATGTACTGCATGTACCGTGACTTTAGTGGCTAATAGTGCCAATATGAATCATTCAGCCTACCGTGTATTAAGCTATGAATTGTACTGCAGGAAACTTGACTGTAGTGGTGAAAAGTGTCAGTGAGTATCATCCAGTCTCTGTGTTTTGTACGATGTAATTGTACTGCAAGAACCGTGATAGAAGTAGTGAAAATTGCCAGTGTGTATCAGCTAGCCTCCTGTGTGTTGTACGATGTTATGTAGTGCAAGGACCATGACAATAGTGGTGAAAAATGGCAGTGTGGTGTATCATCCTCTCCGCTGTGTGTTGTACGATGTACCGTACTGCAATGACCGTGACTGTAGTGGTGACAAATTGCAGTGCGTATCATAGAGCCTACTGTACGATCCGTAATTGTAGTGGTGACAAGTGTCACTATGTGTCATCCAGCCTTCTGTGAGTTGTACGATGTAATGTTCTGTACAAACCGTTACAGTACTGGTGAAAAGTGTCGGTGTGAAACATCCAGCCTCATGTGTATTGAACGACCAATGTACTGCAAGGACCATGACTGTAGTGGTCAAAAGCGACAGTGTGTATCATCCAGCTTTTGGTGTGTTGTTCAATGTAATGTATTGCAAGGACACTGGCCGTACTGGCGAATAGTGTCCGTGTGTATTAGCCGGCCTCCTGTGTAATGAGCGATGTAATATACTGCTGGAACCGTGACTATAGGGGTGAAAATTGTCAGTGCGAATGATCCAGCCTCCTGTATGTTCTACAATGTAATGTGCTGCAGGAAGCATGACTGTTGAGGTGAAAAGTTCCAGTGTGTATCATCCAGCCTCCTGTGTACTGAACGCTGAATGTACTGCAAAGACCGTGACTGTAGTAGTGAAAAATATCATTGTGCATCATCCAGCTGTCGTGTGTTGTATGATATAATGCACTGCAGGGACTGTTACTTTACTGGTGAAAAGTTCCTATGTGAATCATTCAGCCTCGTGTGTATTGAACGATGAATGTACTGCAAAGTGTAATCCAGCCTCCTGTATACTGAACGATGTAATGTACCGCAAAGACCCTGACCGCTGTTTCAATAAGTGTCAGTGTCCATCAGCCAGCCTCCTGGTGATTGAATGATATACATTTCCAGGTGACTATTTTCCAAAACACTACGGGCACAATATAAATTGGAAACGATATAGCGATGGTGTCAATATCAATTATAACGAGGGACCTATCAAATTCATCTAAAGCATTTAGCTGTGCATCCTTACAAAGAAAATTTCAGTGTTCCAGAAAGTTGTTTCTCACACATAGGCCAAAGACAAGTGACTTTCAATGAATCACATGTCCCATGAAAACAACCTATTTTCCCCAAATATTCATAAAGGTTTTCTTTGTAAAAACTCAACAGATCCCACCCACCGATCCCTTCCCCCACTTCCCGTGCAAGTAGCCATTAAAAGTATAAGAGGATACCGCTTAAGATTAAGAAGGCCCAGGATATAGTGTCATGTGGATTTTGGCGCACCGAGTTTGAAGTGAATTTAAGCAATATATATAAAATATCAAATGTCCTGCCTTCTTGTTTGCTAGCGAAAACGTACTGTTAACTAAATGCTTATAAAGCAGTTATAATGTCTGTTTTCAGACAGTAATTTTGCAATTATTAGTATATTGCCGTAGCGATGACACGGATACTGATCTATATATACATACATTAAAGAATACTGAGAATCACCAATGTAATCACCTGGGTCATGTATGACCAAGAAATTATATATCGATTTGTGTTTAAGTGATCAAATTTTGTCCTTCATTGATACTTTTAGCAAATGCAATTTCTGAATTGACTACAAATTAGATACACATATCTTTGAAAGAGTGATATTCTTATTCCCAATCAAAATTCAATACATTTGAACAAATATACTTTATCCGTGCTATATCTCTATTCACAAAGTTATAATACCTGTACTAATTTATTTAAAACATTTTGCTAATATCATACTATATCAATTTTTGTTTTTTGCAGATTTTTAAACGTCTTACACCAAAACGAATACCCAAATATGTTTGATATGAACAAATCTTGATTCTAGATGCATTAATATATATTATTAAAATGATAACTTTGCATTTTCACTGAGAAAATTTTGGTCAATAATAGTTGTTACGGAATTATGTATTATTTCGTTTGTAAATAATGGTATAGGTTTATGATCTCTGCATAATAGTCTAACAGCTGTCGTCTTGAAGAAAGTACATGTATGGTATTTCAATGTGACTCAGTACATTAGGTCGTGGGAAGAATTGTCGCTTGTAACATTAGTATATCACGTGATTAGAGCGTGAGAGTATGAACTTCTGACCTAGATTCTATGATTCTTCAGAGTCAATACGTTATTGACTGTTAATAACGTCAGGGCATAAGCACTTTGGCGATGTCACGAATAACCAAGTTTCTGATTGGTTCGGAGAGGGTTGTAATTTTAGAAGGAAATTATTTCGAAATACCCAGTTGTTTATCAAAGAAGTAATGGATTTTTCTTTCGATTCTGCGTAGTAAGAGACTATATTATAGGATTTATAGCAGCATTTTGGCATTCTTCACAGCAACACTGGATTAAGAGGTCATAAACGAATTTGGTTCATTTTGTGTGTGAATATTCTATGTCATATATATATATATATATATATATATATATATATATATATATATATATATATATATATATATATATCATATACTACATTCTGGATTAAGTACTAGTTCTTAAATTTTAACAATTATACAGCTTCGTGAAATTATCGGAAACATTTCTAGAACTTGTGTTATTCCATATTAACAAGGACTATTTGGAATTTATAAAACTTGGATATACTTGATTCTTAATAGCATATCAGTACAGTGAAGGTTTCATTCAGAATCTACTTCATTCGGAATATTTGAATTGACTTCCGGATCAGTGAACTTTAGAACAATTTAGGACTTTTAAGGATATTCTATACTGTAAGTTATTTTAATTCTTTCACTTTGATTGTTTGTTGAAATATTTTAATATTTTAGGAAATTAAATATTTGTATTTTAAATCTTAAAAGCTTGTTTGAGTCTTATTCTTTTGTTACATTACCCCTAGTCGTAACATAGTCTAAGTGTACCAGCATTTATGAAATTTGGTTACCTTGATGACCAGACCAATTAATCAGTTTATAACACAAATACAATTTCGACGACCAACTTCTTTTGATTACTGAGAGAACAATTTTCAAAACTATACAGCTGTATCAAAGGCAGTTCATTTGATATGAATAAATGTGAATATTAACTTGAAACAAGAGACCCAAGCTGGTCTAATATCGCTCACCTAGGTAGATGACATATATAAGCCGTGATTCAAATTCAAAGACGTATTGAAAATGTAGAGAGGAAGAAAAATCTTGGAGTAGATAGTTGCTACATCATTGTCTACTAAAGTTGTTGTAACATATCCTGAAAAGGACAATTCAATTACGCCAACAGGATTGTCCCCTAGACCTCTCACAACTCAACTGTGATTCATAACTTAGAACATGTTCCTAGCCCCAGCTTTAAAGTATACACACTTAATTGGCATTACAAGGCGAGTCAATGTGTGCAGTCAGCACGCACATGTGGATCACTCCTTAATCGTCATGGGACCCCACCCCTGGAGTCATAATCTGGAACCACTGAGATCCCACCCAAGGGAGCTTTTGTATTTAAAACTGACATACAAAATATACATTTAAATATGTGTGAGTAAAGACATGGAATATATATATGTATATATATATATGTATATATATATATATATATATACATATATATATATATATATTTATATATATATATGTATATATATATATATATATATATATATATATATCCACAAAATAAAGCACATTGCATGTGATAACATACAAAGACATACGTTTCAGGCACTTAAAAATGGCATACTAGAAATTGTCAAACTCTATTTGATCAATCATATCAAAGTTGCTTCAAAATATTCAAGAATTTTAAATGCGGTCATGTTTTTAGCACAAACTCTCTGCAAATAAATTTATAAATTTGGAGGAAGTACGGCATAATAAATGACCTATTGAACCTATGTCTAAGGGATCGCCTACCTAACTTTAACCCCAATTTTTTGAAAAATAGAAACTTCAGAGCTACGTTAGGCAGCACACGTTCTGAAAGGTATCCTCAGGAGGTGGGTGTACCTCAGTGAAGCATATTGTCAGTCACGCTATTCAACATCTTCATTAACAGAATAGTGAAATGCCTTAATCCCCGAACTGACTGTTCATGGTATGTTGACGACTTTTTTTTATTTGCTATAGATCCAAGAGTATGCATACTAAAACATCAACTGCTAATGAGCATAAACAAAGTTCATAAATGGGCTGAAGAAAAAAAAACAGGTTCACCTTTTCGAAATAAAAACCCAGCTGTAGATCGTCTATGTCATACCTTCGATTATTTGTCTTATGACACAACCACATAAAACTTAAATTGGCATGCACTGTTCATTCATATGTTGACGGCTTTTTTATTTGCTATAGATCCAAGAGTATGCATACTAAAACATCAACTGCTAATGAGCATAAACAAAGTTCATAAATGGGCAGAAAAAAAAACATTTTCACCATTTCGAAATAAAAAACCAGCTGTATGCATTACGGCCGATTACATAGTATTCATGATGACCCAAAGCTCTATCTTGACGGTTGTCTTATTCCTGTTGCGGAGGAGAGTAAATTTTTAGGGCTGATTTTCAACTTATAAACTAACTCTACTTTCACATATTAGATACTTCAACGATAAATGTCAAGAAGCCCTGGATTTAACACGAGACGATGCAAACACAGATTGGGGAGCAGATAGGAAGGTTTTGTTTCGATTATACAGGTCATTAGTAAGATCAAAATTTGACTATGACTCGATTGTGCTCGGATCAGCTTGTAAATCTTACTTGCAGATGCTTAATCCGATACAAAGTCATGGAATTAAACTCTGTATGGGTCCAGTTAGAACTTTCCCTTCAGAAAGTCTCTATGCTGAGGCAAATGAACCATCACTTTGTCGCAGACGATCAAATTGGCTCTTCGGTATGCTACATAGCTATCTTCTAATCAATCTAACCCCGCATATAATGTAGTGTTTAGGCCCAAATGCCAAACCTTATACATTCAGAAACCCAACTTCATTCCACCTTTTGGCACACGAATGCGTCCTCACTTAGAAACAGCAAAAATTAATATTAGATATATTGCATAATTCTGTATTTCCAAATCACCACCATTGTTATCAAAACCTCTCAAAAGAATAATTGACCCTTGTAAATTCAAAAAGTCCTCAGCAAATCGTCTCATTTTTATATTAAATTCAATGAAATCAGAGCCTCGTATCGTAGCCATACGCCCTTGTATAGAGATGATTCGAAAGATGGAGACAAAGTAGGAGCTGCCATTGCAACACACCATGGCGCCATCTCAAGCCGGTTACCGGAAAACAAAAAAACATCAGTTTTTACTGCAGAAATTATAGCCATAATCAAAGCTTTGAACTACGTAGAAACCCCTCAAAACAGATTTTTTTAAATGATTTTATATTCTATATACGAATATATAGTGAGTGTGTAATGACGTGTTTGGGACGTTGTCATCCTGTTGATTTGTTTTTGTTTGTTTCTTTAAATAATACTTTGTCGTGTTCAATCTCTCCCCAATTACTTAATTCTGTCATAAGTCAACAGTGGTATGTACGGCAGTACTCTGCGTTTTGAATTTTCGATTCAGTAAAATCTTCGTTTAAATCATCAAATTAACGACATTTATCCCCCATGGGATTTAAGATTATATATTGTAAATCATTTTCAACTGAATCAATTTTTAAAGGATTAATATTGTGATATATAAATTTCTTTTTTTTAAAAAGTACAAGAATCATTAGCTTCTTAAATATCAGAATTCATTTATTTCCATTTTTTTAAAATAATTATGCATGTCTTTGAAAAATTGAGAAGGATTGTTCTAGTCTAGATTTAGCTTTCTTTCTTTTCATTCTTCACAAAGACGAAGTCGAAGATCGCGTGCCATGGTGCATAATGATTTCTTTAAAACGTACACATACACGTACATAAAATTTTAGGTTTTATCTGTTATCTCTTGAAAATATAGCATTTCAAAGATTATCAACGGAAAACAACCCAACATATCATTAATTTCACAAGCACGAGTTTCTCCCCTTTAATTCAATTCCTCTGAAAGCAAATAGTATACAAGCCTCTGGAATCATGCCTCATATCACAGCAATCTTTGTAAAAGCTTCAAGGGAAAGACTGTATTTAAAACATGTTCCTATTTTCCCTCTTTTATTCATTTCGTTTTATGATGATACCGATTGTATGTAGCTGATTATGACGTTGTTACGTTTTTAGCCATGTAACATATGTAAAATTTAAAGTACTTTTCTAACACATTATCAGCAGTCTCTTCATGGATTCACTTTGACTCAATAACCTGTGATTATAATCAAAACTTCATCTGTCTGTATACAGTCATTGAGCATAAAACTTAAAAGTGTTCTCAGCACAACTCCAAAGGTTACAAGAATGGGAGAACAGAGATTGCACTGCACTTGGCAAACACTGGAACTATGAAAAGGAGCAGCACTATTAGTTAGAAATAAGGTTTTTCTAAACTTCATAAAAAAAAAAACCAGTTACTGCTATTATAAACTAAATCTGAAAGAGGGGATTTATGATTGCATTGATTGCGTGGATTGAGTTTTTCCGACCAACTAAATTTTGAAAAAAGCATGCCCATTTTATTGTCACCATATATCTTTCTCACCCCATCATACGTCGGATGAAATTATTACATAAACCTAACATAATATTCCCTTCCTTTTAGTAATCTTGGATATTTCTTCCGACCGATTGAATTTTATCATCTCTTGAAATCTTTCGTGTGTGAAGTTGCTTTTTTGCATTTACTTTGGCTGCTAACTGACATAAACAACACTAAACTTATCAACACAACTTATAAATGCTGCAAAAGATACGGCGGTCTTTGTCTTGTCAGCATGTATGTATGTATAGGGTTTAGCGGCACATCAGCACAATCCAGGCTTTACATTGTTCATTCTAAGTTCTAAAAAATCAAATTTAAAAACTGTTCAAATCTATAGGAAGATAAACACTTCCAAATAAACGTAAATATTGACTCCTACAAGTTAAAAGATGAAGAGAAAAGTGTTAAATATCGGTAAAGGTACATAAAATAAAAAACAAAGGTGAAAAGGTAACACAGCCAATCTCTTTTAAGTGTTATGTTTGTCATTCCAAAATTTGAGTCATTAAAGTCTTTTATATTACCTTCATTTCTTGTTTCAAATTATTACCTGTACAAATTATACGAAGTGGGAAAATATCAGCAAAATAATTTCATACAATTTTTTCCGGGAGATGTATTTTAAATTATATACACCTTTCAGTTTTGGAAAGAGAGAAAATACGTTATCATGACCACCTTTGAAAAAATCTAGATATTGTAAACTGTACACCTCTTTTCAAAACTGTATAGATCAATATCAAAGTAAAATAACGTCTGAAAACAAAATCGTATTTTAATTGCAATGAAATGATAATAGCACAAGTTTATTACGTTTAATAAATAACTCTTGTTGTGTTTCAGTGCCCTCAATATTATTAAGTTTTGAAATATTTATGACTTTAGTATTGTGGCGATAGTGTTTGTTTGATTACAGAATATGTCTCTAGCACAAAGTATTAAAATAGGACTTACAGAAGTGAAACAGCAAATTATTTGTACACATTCAGATTCTGCAATATTTGAAGCAAAAGCTCGTATTGTAACGTAGGAATCAATCTTTTGGCCAGCAAACCATATCCACATCACTTTAGTTGTAACGCACGATTTAATGTAAGAAATTAACATTAGATCATTAGATCATACAGAAAAATCTTACCAAGAAGATACATGTTACGTAAGAAAACCATTTAGTAATGTTAGGATGTTGCTACCCAAAAGTCACCATGCGTCAATTTGTCCATGAGTGAAAAATCTAGTAAACACTTCTCTTACACATTTGATTATAATGTTATTTTAATTAAATGGGTTAAATAAGTCCTAGGTGTATATGCGCCAATGGGGTTTACTTATTTTTTGGGAATAGGTGGTTGTGGTTACGGCGGGGGTGGTAGTTGGCGACGGGGAGGGGGGGGGGGGTAAATTTATTGAAAAATTGACCAAAAATAGGGATATACTGAGAAGAAGAATCTTAGGACGAAGCTTGGTCTTCTCATAGACTACATGGAGGACAAGGCTATGTGCAATAATGTTTATGCTTAGTTTGTTTGTAGGTTAAATTTCTGGAAAAGGTCACAATGGGGAATTTTGAGGACTAGCATTTTAGGTGGGTGATTTTTAATGCATCTGCTAGGCTATTGTGAGGATTTTACTGGCACGTTGTGGGCTAGATAAGTGAGCAATGAAATTTGCAAAAAGGTTTTATAGTTGGATATATTTTTAGATAAATTATCAAAAAAAGAAGTCTACCTTGTGAAATAGAATTTAGGTATAAAATTGTCATTTTCACATGCTGTTACAGCATCATTGCGGGGGTACCTTTCCGAAAATCAACAAAAACTTCAATGAAGCTCTGCCAAAATCAATATGTTGAAATGGTCAAAAATTAGCGTCAGCCTCAGTCGCTCAGTTGGCAGAGCGTCAGACTCGTAATCCAAGGGTGGCGTGTTCAATACCCGCCCAGGCCAGTCCTGATTGGCTGCCTCTGTGTGCCCTTGAGAAAAGCACCGAATTCCCATTTCGTCCGCATGATATAGCCAATAATGTGTTAAAAGTGCCGTCAAAACCAACGAAAACAACTATCTTCTAACATTTCCAGTAAGTTTAACCTCTGTGTGTTTAAGCAAACGGCATAACAAGTGTTTCATTGTAAATAGAACACATTGCTAGCTTGGTTTGCATTAGTTATAAGTATAATTATTAAGCATCTATTTAATAGTAGTATCTCGTAAAAACCATTGCCATACATCAGACGCCATACGCCTACATTCAACAAATGAACAAAATCAAGCAAAAAATGAAGGAAAAGGAATAAAAATGAACTAAAATGAGCATGACAAATAACTTTAAGTATTACGTTTAGTATTACTAATGAAAAAGTTGCAAGTGTAATTTAAATAAGGACGTTGAAAAATGACTATATTCCCTCTCATAATTTCTTTATCTTTCTTTTTGTTACCGCTTCCATTATGTTGACAATCATGAAATTATGTTTCAAGTGATACAGCAATGGATCTGTACCTTTAACCCTAAAAACCCCTCTGTCCACATATGTTTCTGCACATTTTTCGGCGATAACTTTTTATATGTAAATCTGATAGAAAAGCGCCAGTGGCAAAGTTAATTCATGACAACTTCCGCCAACTTCAACTACCGTCAACTTTTGACAAAGGTCCCATCTTAATATAATCTCAGCTTACACCTCTGATCAGATCAAAACTGTTTACACTTTAAAATTGTTGCAGTCCGTAACCATGCCCGACATTTATGTAGCTTTGAATAAAATAATACAGATTATCCATAATTAGCCTCTACATCCATCCACATCGCTATGTTACTTTGTAATTATTCATTCATCCGGGCTGTCTAAGGGAACTAGTTCATTTTAATGGTTCTTATTTAACACAGTAACGCGTTTCAATCTGCAATATACGACTGAATTCGTTTTCATGATATGAATTAAATACATAATTTAAACTGATAAACGTTGCAATGAAAAGAAAAGTTGTTTTTGCTGTCTGATATTGTTAGTATATATTTCTCTAACCTGGTCTCGCTCATTAGAAATCGTCAACGAGAACAAATTAGCACGTGGTATAAAAACAGTCAAGCCTCGCCTCGTGCTTTCTTTGTTATGATAATCTTCTGACATGAAATCTTGTCAAGAGTAATGTAATTACGTAGAAAAGGAGACTTTATATTGATTTATTTCACATGACGTTGGTGTTGGGCGTGGTTTGCGAAAATGTCAAAATGTGCAACATTTTTATTTGATGAGCAACGTAAGATGAGGTTCTATAAAGATAGATCCTTCTTGAGAAGTTGGCGATCGTCGTCCTGAACTAGCTTTGTCAGTGACACTTTTCTATTAGATTGCAAATAAAAAACTTTATCCCCCCCCCCAAAAAAAAAAAGTGCAACCGTGATAGATCAAAGGCCTTCAGCGATCGATTTTATATGGAAAATTATGTGCAATTTCGCCGGCGACATCCCCCCTCCTTAAAAGCTGTCAAATTTGTCAGCTGATACTAAAAGTGTACAATGCAGTTGTTTTTCCAAAATTTGTATTTACTAATGTACTGTGTGGGTAGAAATTGTTCTTAGATGTAGAGACTATACAGCTTACGGAAAAGAGCAGCGAGGGTGATTTTATATGTGAAAAATATTTTAGCATCTTCTTAATCTCTTTTAAACGCTCTTAGACTGATGCCAATTAAGGGTTGCATTATTTTTTGAAAGGCAGTTCTTCCTTTGAAGGTCTTAAATAATCTAGCACCAGAGTATCTTAATGCTTCTGAGTTTGTATGGAACGTTAGCAGAAGGAGTACACGGTCAAATGAAAACAAGTATGTATATATACTTAAGGTTTGGACAGAGCACTTTCAGAAATCTGTTGCTTACACCGGTACAGTTTTATGGAACAGTTTGCATCATGATGTTAAACAAGCAACGAATGTTTCAACTTAAAGAGATGATACCTCTGCAAATATTTAAATGAGCAATCGTGATTTTATGACCGCATAACAAACTGTGAAAAATCTGTCATGACAGTATTTCACGAAAGTTTGTAGCTATGTTACTTCAGTAGTGACCATTTGCGAAAGGAGTGTCATCCTTGGATCCTGCTCCTAGAGTTCCTGATAAAGGCCAAGCCTACTAAAAATTCAATCAAAATGACATTTGTAGATATTTTTTGACCATACTTCGTACACACAGTCATAGCTCTAAGACCTGTTATAAAAAGGATGGATTTTGCATTACGACCTCCAGGTTACTATCCGGATGCGGAGAGGCTATACAAGCGGGGAGGGTTTCGATTTGGAAATTATTTTTAAAAAGCGTGGGAATATTGGATGGCGACGCAGTGAAGTTGCTCTAGTTTAAATATATGATCAAAGTTTAAATGTTATTTGATATTGAAGTTATTAATGTGGGATACGTGGCTTTCGAATTAACGGGTATAAATGAAATAATACGGTATTTTAGGGTAATATTAAACATAGTTCTGATATCAATAGACAATACAAAATGTGTAGACATCGGCTAATTCATGTTCGTGCAAATCTATTCGAGTGATGTTATTGAATTTTATGTTTTAATCCCTACCACAGTGGTCAACGTGAACGACTGTGTCAAAACTGAAGACGCCATTCAAACATACCCTCGCTGACAATCTGAGCCAAAGGTGGAGCGCAATTTAATTGTAATATTTGTAAAATCATGAAAATGCCAACAACAATTACACTATTCCTTTCAATAATCGTGTGTGTGTGTGTGTGTGTGTGTGTGTGTGTGTGTGTGTGTGTGTGTGCTCGTGCTTGTGTGTAAATCCTTTCTTCCGTGGACTCAGGCAATCATTACAACAGAAAAGTATACAACAGATATCAAATCTATTGAATTATCTATCTATCTGTCTGTCTGTATAAATGTACCGCGCATGTATTTTGTATCACGTATATATCTACCTATTAAAAGAGATTGACGATGGAATATTTATCTTATTTAACCCGTTCCTGACCAGAGACAAAAAAAAAAAAAAAAAAAAAAAAAATGGGGGCAGAAATAGATGTAAATAACAAAGAGGGTATATCGAGTATCTAGTTCCACTTCGTAGCTACCATTGACTGAAGCTACCTTTTGGATTTACGAAAACTATGAGAAATGTTTTATGTTTGTATGCAACCCGCGCATTAGGAGGTTTATTATACACCATATACTTTTATGCGATCTTAACTCAGAAAGAATCCTTGTCCTATCTACTTCCCCGAATGCCCTCGTCTAGATATTACACATAAATAGGGCATAATAATGAGGCTATCTTTCAATTTCTAGAGTACCAAAGGACAAGTATCATCGACAAGGTTTAATTGCATTTATCTCAGCGCATAGGTTAAATTAAGGTTAATATTGGCGTCTGTGAGATTTCATTGACTGTTTAATTTTGGATTTTGCTCCATTATTGTTGTCAACGTTGACCTCATCTGTTCAAAGTCTCCGTGAATCGGCAAGCAATGTTTACAGAATTGCATGCATTAGGTCTTTAAACGTGCATGGCAGTAGATGGTCCTGGGAATTTCTAAAGTCTGATTTGTGATACCCGCTACTCACAAATTCACATTGTATCGCACACATCAAGATCAGTGATGTTTTTGATGTTAGGATTTCAAATTCTGGTGCCATATTCTTAAATAGAACCTGCCTGATTGGTAGTGTTGGGGGTGTGATAGGGGTGGGGTGGGGGTGGGGGTGGGGATGAGTGATTCAATTACATTTTCTGGTAGTAGCCCAGACGGAAGGTACTTCGTAACAGTTTGTAACAGAGGGAAGCGGAGTGGAGTTGGCCAGGGTACCAGACTATTCGAGGACCTGTGCTGCCGGATAAGATTTCCCTGTAATGACCAAGCTCGCCCCAATGTCACCAATCTGAAAACTGCTCTTGATTTTACAGTTCTAAAATGCAAATATTAGGTAAATTAGTCACATTAAATTGATCGAACTAATGATAAAAATATATTTCTATTCCCCATCATCTAATCATATTCTTTCCTTGCCTTCATTTGGCATATATGTTACACCCGTCATTTGTGATCAAAGTTATAATGATGTATTAAATTCGAGTTATTAATGTGGGATGAGTGGCTTTCAAGGTCACGTTTATAAAGGAAAATGTGTGTAGCTTTTACATAGTTTAATACTAGAAATGTGTTTGAATATATATAACATAACGGTCAAGGTCAGATGACACAGCTATCTTACGAATTCTAAAATAAAACAGGACATATATCAGCAGCTGGATTTAACAAGTTTTAAGCTAGATAATACGGTCATTTAAAGTTGAATATACAACGTGGCCGCGATATCAAGAGCTATTGCAACATATGTAGATTTCAGCTGATTCATATCCCTGCAAATTTATTCAGGCGTTGTTGTTAAACTTGATTATATTCAGTATTAACACAACGTGAACAACTGTGTCAAAACTAAAGACGACTTTCCAAACACGCCCACACTAAGAACCTGAGCAAAGGAAGGAATGCATTTTAATTTAGTTTTCCTAAACTCATTAAAAAGCAAGCAGCAATCACACCGTTCCATTGAGCAATCTTTATTGTCTTCTACTATCAGGTTACTCTTTGTCAAATAATAATAATAATAATAATAATAATAATAATAAATAATAGTAATAATAATAAATATTATTTCTAGAAGATAACTCAGTGAATACACTAATCTTGTTTAAGGCCTTCTTTTCTTACATCTTTAATAGACTACTAAAGTATAATACATTTATCTACTGGTATAAATAAACCTAACCACAAAAGTAATTTTTTTAAAAATAAAAAAAATAAAACAACATTCTGTCACATCCTGTTCATATTTATTCACACTCGCGTTTTATAACATTTCTAAAGTCCTATACTATAAATTGAGTTTGTTAATGTAACAGAGCTACATACGACACTAGTACAACACGTTCTAAAAAATCGAGATACAACACTAAGGAAAAATACACATGTACAAATTTGTTTCTGAGAGGACAGATTACTTTTTTATTATTCAATTCCAAACTGTCTTCAACTCCACTTTTTCTTTCCATTCTTATTACTCTCGATCTCCAAATGGCCCAGCTATATAGTAAGTAATTAAGTAACTAAGTGACATGTACTAAAATACATTACACAGCAGAAATGATAAGTAGAACCTGGCCTCCTTATGGATATACAAGTCCCTGTAATAAATATATATATATATATATATATATATATATATATATATATATATATATATATATATATATATCGGAAGAGTTCAAGCATTCTCTTTAGACAAAACATTTTTGTTCTTTTGTTAATGATGTTGACATTGACATTACAGTCTAATGAAACTACTGATCTCCAGACAGATGATATGGTTCATATACTGTGAATCCAATGAATAATATAATGTGTGGTATGTTCGATATATATCTATAAGCTTTATTCATTATATTTTGTAGTGTTATCCATTCTAATCATAAAATATTTCAAAAGAAAACGTGTAGTGTTTCTAGAGTAACATGTGAAACTTTATATTAATTTTTCAATCGACGCCCAGTTTAAAATTGCATTGTCTTGAGAGTTTATGATATCAAGGAAAGGCCTACGTAAATCTCCATACATGATGTAATTTAGTGAATAGTGAATTTTATCTTCAGTTTCATAAGCATTACAAAACTTAGAGATTTTCCCCTCTAGTCTTTCATTTAGATATCTGCCCGTTTCTATTCTCAGGGGTAAAACACCATTTGTTAACTGTGATATGATTGATCTCTTCTTTCAAGAAACATAATTTTCAGTACAACATATTTATTTAGTTTGCAATAAATTCGTAATTTTGGAACAGTTTGTATCTTCTTGGGCTAAGTCTCTTTATAGTCAACAAAACTAACATATTTATAATGGTCCGTTTCACAATTTATTTGATTTGAAACTGCTTGTTTATATCAATCTTCACTTTTATGTCTATAATCTCTCTGAGCAATGTGGCAGATAGTATAGTTTCATATAAGGACTCGCTTTGTGAGCCTGCAATTGTCCAAACTATGTCAGTCTACTTCAGTAACGGATCATTGCAATCCACTTTCGCTGCATATTAGGCATTCATCCAGAGTCCCCGTTAGTAAGGATTGGGATAAATCTACCCAAG